>CM067378.1:123138519-123166581 GCA_034510155.1 Eucriotettix oculatus
CTCTCCTCCTCCTGTCTTAGACGAGGGGAATCACGTGACGTGACGTAGACATCAATGCACATCATATTCAACGATATGTTCCTCAATTTAAAGATTATCCTTGATGTCGAATGAAACGTTTCCCCACGAATCATCAAAAAAAGATTACAAAAAAATACTCGTCTCACGCTATTTATTTATTTTTGATAACTTTACTGCTCTTCGTTGCAGCAAAAAAAATAATTAATTCAGCTCTTGTTCGTCGAAGCTACTCACCCGTGGTTTCAAAAAAAAAAAGAAAAAAACAGTATCACTTCAAGTATAAATTTTCCTGTCGGGTTTCCAACCAGATTTTTAACAGGCGACGTTTCGATGGCTTTGCTCTGTCTGCGCCATCATCTTCCGTATATTAGAGAATGTAGACTTTCCCGGTGAATGGACTGGGGTATTTCACCCCTAGGACGATGGCGGCCTTCGAAACGTCGGCTGAAATCTCGACAACTTCTCATTCAATCTTCAGTATAGTTTACATAGTTATCAATCAGGTTGAATCAGTTGATTTAAAAATTTTATTTAGGTCAACAGTCAGTTAACGTCGTTGTAATTTTAAAAAAACTAAAATAATGGAACCAAGGACCTTCACTCGAATCTGTCCGTATTATTTTCCTCCCGCTTCTTGTTACATAATTTCCTCCGCCTTTGAATTAAAACTAATTTTCCTTTACTCCTGCTGGATTTCATTTCAACATCTGGCGGGAATATTTCCCCCTCCTCCCCGGAAGTTCCGCATTTCTCCTTCTTATGGTAATTTAATTCCGGAGTCGAGTCGAGTCGAGGTGCAAATGTGGGCTCAAGTCGTTCCGTTTCGGGTGACAAATGGATTCCGATACGTGAACCACCGCCGTGGCGATGATTTTGGGGATAGGGGGGATAGGGGGGGCGTAGGGATTTCAGCCTCTGGGGTATCAGTTTCCCCGTGGGCGAGAGTCGAGAGTCGGACTGACTATCGACCAGCGACTTCCAGGCTCAGCAAGCAAATATCCATTACGAGGCAATGTAGCATTTCTAGCCGCGCCTTCATTAAGCAGGACAGGAGGAGAAGGAGAAGAAGAAAGTAGTCCAGCATCTCCGTCCCTGCAATTACGCGGCTCCGGGATTCATCCCAGGACAGTACGTGGGCGGGATCATGCTCAAGGTTCCTCAACAACTCCAATTAATTATTATCTAAACAAATTGAATGAATTAAAATCCATTCATGTTAACTTTACGAATAAAAGAATGATTGACCCTCCCCCTCCCCTTCCCTTCCCTCCCCCCTCCCCCCCTCTGCATCCATCTAACTCTGCACATAAACGGAACCACGAAAATAGAGCCAAATATCTAGGGGTATGTGACATTAGATACCAGGTTGAGATGGAAACAACACGTAAAAAAAGGGGAAGAACTCGACATAAAATATCGACAGTATAGATGATGATGATGGCGGCGGCTCAATTAGGAAGATATTCCAACCTGTCTTTGTGTAACAAAACTTTGGTGTAAAAGTGTAACGTGACGTACGTACACACACACACACACGCGTTACCGCGCATTTCTTTCCTTTTCAAATATAGTAATGATTCGCGCGTAAGCAACGTCTCTGGTATTATGTTAGCATCTCTCTGGTGTTATGTTAGCATCTCTCTGGTATTATGTTAGCATCTCTCTGGTATTATGTTAGCATCTCTCTGGTATTATGTTAGCATCTCTCTGGTATTATGTTAGCATCTCTCTGGTATTATGTTAGCATCTCTCTGGTATTATGTTAGCATCTCTCTGGTATTGTTTGCATCTCTCTGGTGTTATGTTAGCATCTCTCTGGTATTATGTTAGCATCTCTCTGGTATTATGTTAGCATCTCTCTGGTATTATGTTAGCATCTCTCTGGTATTATGTTAGCATCTCTCTGGTATTATGTTAGCATCTCTCTGGTTTGTTAGCATCTCTCTGGTATTATGTTAGCATCTCTCTGGTTTGTTAGCATCTCTCTGGTATTATGTTAGCATCTCTCTGGTTTGTTAGCATCTCTCTGGTATTATGTTAGCATCTCTCTGGTATTATGTTAGCATCTCTCTGGTATTATGTTAGCATCTCTCTGGTATTATGTTAGCATCTCTCTGGTATTATGTTAGCATCTCTCTGGTATTATGTTAGCATCTCTCTGGTATTATGTTAGCATCTCTCTGGTTTGTTAGCATCTCTCTGGTATTATGTTAGCAATATCTCTCCCTGGTTGTGAAAACAGAAATATCTTTGGGTTTGCGAATATATGTCAATTACATTTATTATTGTTTTTTTTCCTTGCGTGATTTAAATTAAATTAAAATAAGTGTAACGTTATAATATACGTTTGATGTTAAATTGTTAACCACAAAGAGAAATTAATAATACTGAAGTCACAAATAGTGAAAATTACAATGAATACAAACAGTAAAGAAAAAAAACTATTGTAGTTATATTATCTTTGAACTGAACGTGTTGTTGTTGTTATTGATGGATGTGAGGGAGACATCCCAGGGAGTGACGACGGTTCATTGTCTCTATACATGTATATATAAACAGTCTATTCAATTAGTTAATTCAATAATCTTAATCAGTGTTGTATTCATATAAGTTGTTGTTTCCATTGCACGTTGAGAGGAGAGGCTGATGACGTCAGATCCTCTCCATCTTGCTGCAACCAACCACGGTACAGCAGCAATACCAAGGGGGGGGAAACAACTACTGGGCAAAAAATAATATTATTATACCCATTAGGCCTGAGATTGAGACTGCTGCTCGCTCCCTCGTGCTTTCTTCATGCATTATAAAAACGGTTTAACCATTTTGTTAAAAAATATAATAAAAAGTTGTTGTTTGTTTGTTCGTTTTGATACGAATAATTATTTATTTATTTATTTATGTAATGTCGCAAAAAAAAGGAAGAACTCAACATAAAATATCCACAGCATAGATGATGATGATGGCGGCGGCGGCTCCATTGGAAGATATTCCAACCAGTTCTTTGTATAGCCAAATTATTAAACCAACCTGTCTGGGGCGTCATATGGTATATATATACTCTACTATGTGGGGATGTGAAAATGAAAATAAAATCAATCAAATACAGACATTCCAAAAATAAAGTTTTACATGGCATGGTGAATGAATGAAGGCCAACCATGGTACATTAGAAGACCTTGCCATTACAACTGTAATAGAAGAAATTAAGAGATTTGCAGGGGCGGGGGGTGACGAGGCAAACACGAAGAAAGGCATGATGAAATCAATCACAGAAGTTCTTCAGCTCTCGGACCAAATAAATACCTGTTGAGAAGAAGACTCAAGCGAAGGAGGAAACCATTTGAAATAGCATGAGTGACAAATTACAAAAAAAATAAATAAATAAAGGACGCTGCGTGGAGCGTGTGAAAAAATACGCAGAGTCGTAGGAGAACAATGACAACAACTAATAAGGGATGTCATTGGACTAATTTAGCTAATGAGTAACTAGATATATAACTAATGGTTGGTCTCAACTAGAGATCAGTTTTAGTTAAGGAGGTGGTTTTTAGTGCTTCATGGCGTCTTTCTCAAGATTTTACACCTGCCAACCGACGAAAAAAAAATTAAATAAAAGGCAGGGTATTTTTTTTTTGCAATGAGAAGAAATAAAAACCCTACACGATAAAGGTTAGTATGGAGGGAGGGAGAGTTGCGCATCAGACCAGTTTTAGGAGTGAATACCACCATAACAACAACAACAACAAAACACCTTTATTGAGTATATTAAGCATAGTTTTTAATTAGAAGGATAGAAATGGAAAGTAAATAATTATGATTATCTTGAGAATATTTTTGGAAAATAAAACCGAATAAAAATAATAAAGAGAAGTGTTCTAATGACGTCATCTCTTTCCTGTTTAGTTGAGGGAATCGCCTCACGTTTCGTCCCTCCCCTCGGGGCCGTTGGTTTGGTTTCGCACCGCGTTTCTCCGAGACTCCTTTAGCGTCTCTCTGCATGCGCCTCACGTCCCACTCGTCTATATCGATTTCCATTGCGTATTTCTTCCCGGTACTAACTTCACTTCCTGCTTTATTTTTTTATTTTTATTTTCCTGTGTATGTGTGTGTGTTACAGATCGCTGTATTATTTATTCTCATCATAAGGGGAGGCAGAGGCATAGATTTTCTTATTACTGTTCGTAGCACAATGGCGCCTCAAACGCCGGATCCTTTATTTACCTCATTTTAAACCGCACGCCCTCGCCGTCATTTGAGTGTGGATGCAACCCTGCATGTTAAACTATCTTGCGTAAGCATTTTCATTTCCTTATAGATATCACAACCCCACAACCATCCATAATATCCTTAGCGTATTCTAATCTTATCGCCTCCCTCTTCTGTTCTTACCACACACACACACACACACACTTCCCCTTTAATCCTAATTTCACAAAAACTCTCGTCTCTTAAAACTTGTTTTATTAATCTATCCCCTTCAAAGTTCTCCATATTGTTCTCTCTCTCCCCTCCCCTCCCCTCCCCGCCTATTCTGTTTAGAAATTCCCTGTTTGTGATTCTATCCGCCCATCCTATAGCACCACATTTCCTTTTCCCCGACTCCTATCGTCCACGTTTCGCACCCTCCATATAACGCCACGCTCCATACTCCAACATTTTTAAGCAATGACTGTACGCAGGCTATACGCAGACTGTACGCAGACTGTACGCAGACTGTACGCAGGCTGTACGCATGCTGTACGCAGACTTTACGCAGGCTGTACGCAGACTGTACGCAGACTTTACGCAGACTGTACGTAGGCTGTACGCAGACTGTACGCAGACTGTACGCAGACTGTACGCAAGCTGTACGTAGACTGTACGCAGACTTTACGCAGACTGTACTTAGGCTGTACGCAGACTTTACGCAGACTTTACTTAGGCTGTACGCAGACTTTACGCAGACTGTACGTAGGCTGTACGTATGCTGTACGCAAGCTGTACGTAGACTGTACGCAGACTGTACGCAGACTGTACGTAGGCTGTACGCAGACTTTACGCAGACTGTACGTAGAATGTACGCATGCTGTACGCAAGCTGTACGTAGGCTGTACGCAGACTGTACGCATACTGTACGCAAGCTGTACACAGACTGTACGCAGACTGTACGCATACTGTACGCAAGCTGTACACAGACTGTACGCAGACTTTACGCATACTGTACGCAGACTGTACGTAGGCTGTACGCAGACTGTACGCAGACTTTACGCAGACTTTACGTAGGCTGTACGCAGGCTGTACGCAGAGTGTACGTAGACTTTACGTAGGCTGTACGCAGACTGTACGTAGGCTGTACGCAGACTGTACGCAGAATGAACGCAGACTTCACGCAGACTGTACGTAGACAGTTTTGTCTCTACGCTCAACTCGGAACCCGGCTGAGCCTGAAACCAGTGACGTTTCCGAACCGGATCTGCACCATTGTTCTCAAAGATAACAAAACGAGATGAAAAAAAGAACATGGAAGAGCGGGAGAGGAGGGGGAGGGGGGTGGAAATTGCAATCACGCGCTGGCCGGTGTCTAGACAGGTGCTACAGGTGTACGCTAATTGAGCGAGCGAGTGAGCCGACTCATTAGGCCGTGTTTGTTATGAATGAACAATGGCCGCGAGCCGGCGGCACGGCACGGCACGGCACGGCGCATGCATCGATCAGACTACTCGGCCTCCTATCGTCGCCATGGAAACCGAAAGACTCCATTGCGCCTTTGACGCAATCTCGACAGCAAAGGACGCGTCCGTCTCTTCCCTTCCCTTACAGAAACTGGGCCGCAACTATCCCTGACGTCATGGAGGACTTGGGCACACGCCAAGAGGAAATGGACGTTGACCGTGGCTCCAGCACTTCACCTGACTTGACCTGACCTCATCCCGATTCCGTGAGTGGCCTGGCCTACTTGTACTCCACAGGAACATCTACACAAACTCAACGAATATGAGACACACAAGCATACATCCGCCCTTGTGTTTCATGTGTTGCTACTGCAGGTCAGATTCCTCGTCGTGCGGCTGCAACAAGTGAAATCTCCGTTGCTTGTTTGCGTGACTGAGGAAGTTCATATTTTTCATTGATGGATATGTTAAGCGGGTAACGTCTTTTCTGAGTGAGGAAAAAGAACTGACAAAGGTGCAAACACAAGAAGTAAGAAAAGGTAAAAAACGGAAGAAGTAAGAAAAGGTAAAAAAACCTAAGAACTAAGAAAAGGTAAAAAAAGAAGAACTAAGAAATGGTGAAAATACAGAAGAACTAGGAAAAGGAAAAAACGGAAGAACTAAGAAAATGTGAAAAAAAACATCAAAACTAACAAAGGTGAAATAAACCTAAAAACTAACAAAGGTGAAATAAACCTAAAAACTAACAAAGGTGAAAAAACATGAAAACTAACAAAGGTGAAAAAAATATAAGAACTAACAAAGGTGAAAAAAACAGAAGAACTAACAAAGGTGAAAAAAACAGAAGAACTAACAAAGGTGAAAAAAACAGAGGAACAAACAAGGGTGAAAAGAGAAGAACAAACAAGGGTGAAAACAGAGGAACTAACAAGGGTGAAAACAGGAACCAACAAGGTAGAAAACAGAAGAACAAACAAGGTTGGAAACAGAAGAACAAACAAGGTTGGAAACAAGAACAAACAAGGTTGGAAACAGAAGAAAAAATATTGGTGAAAACAGAGGAACAAACAAAGGTGAAAACAGAAGAACCAACAAGAGGGGGAAATCGGAGAAGTGAAAATAAAAGAGCAACAAGGATGAGATGAAGCCACAGTCTGTAGGAAGGCTAAGCGCAAAACAAGTCCATGTGCGACTCTTGGACGCTAATTGCCGCCAGACTTGAGTCAATTAGTGAATCAGAGTAATTGATGAGATTGCTTGTTTATTTACGGGAGAGGATGGACAACGATCAATGTCCACATTACATTACACTGCTGCTGCTGATGATGAAACGGCTCTTTATATGAAATACGTCACGCGTGCTATACACACACATGGGCGAATGTTTAAATACGTGTGTTTCCAATCTTTGCCGCCATTTGTCGACGCACGTCACTTATAATGACGACTTTGCGTGGGCGGGCGACAAGTCGTGCAGAAAACGTCAAGATAAAAGGAATACGAGTAATTTAATGGCGCAGTTGGCAGAACTGCCCTTAAACCAGCCTTGCCATTGGTCGACAACTTCAAGACCATGGGTACAAATTGAAGAACAGAACACACTATTGGTTAATCGAGTGTCGGACTTATTTGAAAGAGTTTCCACTAAGAAAAGGAAAGGTTAGCTCGCAGGGTTTCAGTCATACCAACACACACGCACACACACACACAACAATCGTTCTAGGTTTAGAAGTTTCGCTTCCACTATGACGCACCACGCGGCTGTATTTAGTTGTTGCAGTGACGCTGATCTAATAATTTACCGTCACTGTACACCTAAAAACAAAGATATCGCCCCCCGGGAAGGGGAGGGGTGGGTGTTATGTGTGGGGGTGAAACCGAGGGGGAAAAATAATGTCACGTGGACAGATAAACGAGCCAATATTTTATCGCGTTTCAAAGCTTCCCTATCGCAGCAGCAGCAGGGGGAAGGTGGGGAGGTGGGAGGGAGACACACACTCTCTCTCTATTGTTCTCCAAACACACACATCAACTTGTTACATGACGCTAAAAATTTGGTACAATTTTAATTGAATAAGGGCGAGCACAAGCTGTCTGGTGATTGACGAGGATTTGATTGCACGGTAATAGAAAACCCTCATGACTGAGGCACAGTAGTTTAGCTTTGGTTAATAGTTTAGAAATCAGAGGGAAAAGCAAATGCCTGTTCACTTACGCACAACCGATTCTTGCGGACGAAAGATAAATTTCAATTTTTTCTGGGTGACGAATCATCCTGCGAAACGAAAAAAAAAGAGAAAATTTCGAAGGAAAGGAAAAATGTTACTCAAAATATCGAGCATTAACCTTCTTCTCTCCCCCCACACACCCCTTTTTTTTTCGTCGAGGGTTTTCACGATTGTTCGTCACCGTGGGCAGAGTTCGTTATCTCTTTTTTTTTGTGTGTGTGTGTCGTCTATATCGATTTCCATTGCGTATTTCTTCCTTGTACTAACTTAAACTTCCTGCTTTATTTTTTTTAATTTTCGTGTGTATGTGTGTTTTTTCAGCTTCTATCCACGAGCCACCATTGAATTACAGATCGCTGTATTATTTATTCTCATCATAAGGGTGGGGGGAGGCAGCATAGATTTTCTTATTACTGTTCGTAGCACAATGGCGCCTCAAACGCCGGATCCTTTATTTACCTCATTTTAAACCACACGCCCTCGCAGTCATTTGTTACCTGTGTGTGCCTGTGTGTGTGTGTTTTTTTGGGGGGTTTTCAGACCGGAGACCGGTCTGATGGAACCTCTGCATGTTAAACTATCTTGCGCAAGCCTTTTCATTTCCTTATAGCCAGCACAACGCCACATCATCCTTAGCGTATTCTATTCTTATCGCCTCCCTCTTCCGTTCTCACCTCACACCGCCCCCTACACACACATACACAGTTCCCCTTTAATCCTAATTTCACAAAACCCCCTCGTCTCTTAAAACTTGTTTTTTTATTATTAATTTATCCCCTTCAAAGTTCTGCATATTGTTCGCTTTTCCCTCCTATTCCGTTTAGAAATTCCCTGTTTGTGATTCCTATAGCAGCACCACATTTCCTTTTCCCCGACCACTTTCGAAGGAAAGGAAAAACGTTACTCAATATATATCGAGCAATAACGTTCTCTCCTCCCCCCTTTCTTTTTTTCCCTCTCTCGAGGGTTTTCACGATTGTTCGTCGCCGTGTGCAGAGTTCGTTATCTCTAGTTTTTTTTTGTGTCTCGTGTGGTCGATCACAGTTGGTACGCCTGGCCTCTTGGAGCAGCCATTGTCACAGTCTCCAGATGGCACTTTGACTGTGACAATCCAAGAAGGCGAGCGAGCAGGAGATTGTGATCAGCGTCCGCCTCCGCCTCCCCCCAACCCCCTGGTCCACTATGACGTCATCAAGTAGGAAGGTTTCCCCTCAGACATTAACGGAAACGTGAGGGACTTGCAAACTCCGCTCCTTTGTACCTTTCCCCCTTTAAAACCACCCTTCGGCTGTCCTTACTATTTTTAAAAAAATAAATTACGCAAAAGTGTATTAATACTACTGTCCAATTAAGTCTTTGAAACATATAATTTTTTTCTCTCCATCAAGTATAAGTATAAGTATAAAATCATATTCCAGAGATCCTCCTATAGAGAAGCACAAGCTTCAAGGATGATGTGGAACGAGTCAGAGATTTTACACACATAGGAGGTTGCTTTATTAATATTAAAATATACTGTAACTATTCATTAATTATAAGTATAAAATCATATTCCAGAGATCCTACTATAGAGAAGCACAAGCTTCAAGGATGATGTGGAACGAGTCAGAGATTTTACACACATAGGAGGTTGCTTTATTAATATTAAAATATACTGTAACTATTCATTAATTATAAGTATAAAATCATATTCCAGAGATCCTACTATAGAGAAGCACAAGCTTCAAGGATGATGTGGAACGAGTCAGAGATTTTACACACATAGGAGGTTGCTTTATTAATATTAAAATATACTGTAACTATTCATTAATTATAAGTATAAAATCATATTCCAGAGATCCTACTATAGAGAAGCACAAGCTTCAAGGATGATGTGGAACGAGTCAGAGATTTTACACACATAGGAGGTTGCTTTATTAATATTAAAATATACTGTAACTATTCATTAATTATAAGTATAAAATCATATTCCAGAGATCCTACTATAGAGAAGCACAAGCTTCAAGGATGATGTGGAACGAGTCAGAGATTTTACACACATAGGAGGTTGCTTTATTAATATTAAAATATACTGTAACTATTCATTAATTATAAGTATAAAATCATATTCCAGAGATCCTACTATAGAGAAGCACAAGCTTCAAGGATGATGTGGAACGAGTCAGAGATTTTACACACATAGGAGGTTGCTTTATTAATATTAAAATATACTGTAACTATTCATTAATTTTTAACTTATAATAAGATTGTGTAGTGCAATTTGTCACTTCCTGCCGCCCTTGTGGTGTCATTACTCTAAAAAAAACTTCAATTCCTATGCAAAACTATTACAATCAGTCAGCCAGTCAGTCTCTTCTTCCTTTTCCTAACATATCCTGTCTATTTATAATCATGTCAATTTTATTTCCCTTATAACGTGGCTCAAATCAGTGAATCAAACGGACGGAGATTATCATCAATTAATTTCCGTTGGGGGATTTGTAATTAGCCTGTTTATTTGTTTGCAGGACGCTAAATTAATGTGTCACTAACTTCCATTACGAGTCCGTGGGGTGAAAAAAAGGGGTGGGGGAAATGTGGTGCTGATATGGGAGAATGAGATGGATAGTGGATGGATAGGGTAACTAACCAGGATTTTCTAAGCAGAATAGTGGGAAAAGAGAAGAAGACTTTGAAGGGATAGATTAATAGACCACAAATTTGTGACACGATGGTCTTTTAAAATTAGCAATAGAGGGAAGTAAAGGGAAGAGGGAGGCCAAGGATGGAATACTCTTAGCAGATTAGGGAGGATTTGGTAGTTTTGCGGAAATGGAAAAGGCTTGCGTGAATCAGACCAGCCTTGGGATTGAATACCACAGCAACATTTCAGAAAAATAAAATCAGCTCAGTAAATCGTTTGAACGTCCCTGTCTAAAATTTTTGGCTTTTATTTTAATATTTTGAAATCAACTACATGTTTCGGTCCTGATCGGTTCAAAACTGAAGATGGTCACGTGTAGTTGATTTTAAATTATGGGTTGTTCTGTTTCTCTAGTATTTTGGTCCGTTTTTGGTCTTATTTAACCTTTAATTTAAACATACAGGCATTGATAACTGTTACATTTACGTCAGAACTAAACTCAGCGACTCACATTACACCGGTTTAGATTATTTTCTAGTTATTTTTGCGTGTTTGCCCGCCCATTCCACTCCTCTTCGATTGAGGATGGGGTTAAAATTAGGCCTTGGGGGTGGATAATTGTCTGTATTTCGCAGTGCATATGATAGATTCCCCTTCCAAAGTAGTTGCTACGTGACGTAGCTGTTGTTGTCGTCGCCGTCGCCTCAGGCCGAGACTCCCTCTTCCTTAGGTTTGTTTTCCCGCCAGCCTTCTGGCGACTGTCAACTGTCCTTTGAAGACAGAGAGGGAGGGAGAGTTGTCTCGTTATCGTCAGCGCGTCCTGGATGCGTCTCGCACGTTTCGCTGCCTTCTTAATAATTAAGTCAAAGCTAAGCAGGACTCTTATTTGAGAAACTGAGAAATTAGCAACAGCCTCCTGATGAACTACTATGTTGTTTATGAAACATAGTAGTTCATCAGGAGGCTGTTGATTATGAAACATAGCAGTTCATCAGGAGGCTGTTGATAATGAACATAGTAGTTCATCAGGAGGCTGTTGATAATGAACATAGTAGTTCATCAGGAGGCTGTTGATTATGAAACATAGCAGTTCATCAGGAGGCTGTTGATTATGAAACATAGTAGTTCATCAGGAGGCTGTTAATAATGAACACAGGAGTTAATCAGGAGGCTGTTGATAATGAACTAGTAGTTCATCAGGAGGCTTTTGATAATGAACATGGTAGTTCATCAGGAGGATTTGATTATGAAACATAGTAGTTCATCAGGAGGCTGTTGATAATGAACTTAGTAGTTCATCAGGAGGCTGTTGATAATGAACTTAGTAGTTCATCAGGAGGCTGTTGATAATGAACTTAGTAGTTCATCAGGAGGCTGTTGATAATGAACATAGTAGTTCATCAGGAGGCTGTTGATAATGAACACAGTAGATCATCAAGAGGCTGTTGATAATGAACATGGTAGTTCATCAGGAGGCTTTTGATAATGAACATGGTAGTTCATCAGGAGGATTAGATTATGAAACATAGTAGTTCATCAGGAGGCTGTTGATAATGAACATGGTAGTTCATCAGGAGGCTTTTGATAATGAACTTAGTAGTTCATCAGGAGGCTGTTGATAATGAACATGGCAGTTCATCAGGAGGCTATTGATAATGAACTTAGTAGTTCATCAGGAGGCTTTTGATTATGAAACATAGTAGTTCATCAGGAGGCTGTTGATAATGAACGTAGTAGTTCATCAGGAGGCTGTTGATTATGAAACATGGTAGTTCATCAGGAGGCTGTTGATAATGAACACAGGAGTTAATCAGGAGGCTGTTGATAATGAACATAGTAGTTCATCAGGAGGCTGTTGATTATGAAACATAGTAGTTCATCAGGAGGCTGTTGATGTTGAACACAGTAGTTCATTTATATTATAATTATATTTATAATTAACAACATTGTGTGTAGAAAATCAATTTTGGGAACAATTTTATGTAATGAACATATTCGTTTTATTATTATAAAGGCTCTACAACTTCGTATGTTGAATGTTTTGGCCATTTAGCGAGTATATATATTACTCACAAATTTCTGTGACTGTTATTGAGGTTATGTTGGGAGATATTAATCAAGTTAAATGCCTACCCAGGCCTTCCTTGTTCCTCCTTTACGATTCACCGGGGACATAAATAATAGTTTCCTTACTAAGAAGAAGACATAACGTGAGTGAAGGGGCGGGGGCGGGGGCGGACATGGGGGGCCGTGGAACATAACTTCGTGTTTACCCAAGTGGCTACCGTCATAAACTCTAATGCAACTCAACGGGCTAAAAGAGATTCCGCAGATTCAGCATTCGCTTTGTGGCGCCATTTACTGCTAGTAAAAAAGTAGGGCGGCGGCTGGGGGTGGCAGGGGTAAGGAGGGAGACGGACAAGAAGAAATGTCTTCGGGAATGAAAAGAAGAAGAAGCACTTCTGCCATTAGTTCCTACAATTCAATGTAAATGTGGGAGACAGCGCCACAAAAGGTCAAATAGAGAAAAAAAAAGAGGAAAATAATAATGATGATGATGCACCAGAGTAGGGAAATTTATGTTGATGATGTCCGGCGACGACGACGCCACGCGTAATGGGTGGCGGGAATATGAAACATTCAGGCGTAAAACTCAATTAATTGGCATATTTCGAGGGATTAATAACGCTGCAGTTTCTCTTGTGATGCTGTTGTTGTTGATGTTGTTTTTTATTATTAATTTATAAAAGCTATTAACTTTACAGATTTTCAGTTGTGCTAATTTCGAAACAGTATATAAAAACACAAAATAAAAACAACATGAAAATAAAATATTGTATATAATTTACATGGTTACATTTGATTTTTGTTCCTGTTGTTGTGGTGGTGTGGAGCCCGAAAGGGAAAAAAGGAGCGAGAGAAAAAAGGATGGAGCGAAAGAAAGAAAAAAGGAGGGAGCGAAAGAAAGAAAAAAGGAGGGAGCGAAAGAAAGAAAAAAGGAGGGAGCGAAAGAAAGAAAAAAGGAGGGAGCGAAAGAAAGAAAAAAGGAGGGAGCGAAAGAAAGAAAAAAGGAGGGAGCGAAAGAAAGAAAAAGGAAGGGAGCGAAAGAAAGAAAAAAGGAGGGAGCGAAAGAAAGAAAAAAGGAGGGAGCGGAGGAAAGAAAAAAGGAGGGAGCGAAAGAAAGAAAAAAGGAGGGAGCGAAAGAAAGAAAAAAGGAGGGAGTGAAAGAAACAAAAAGGAAGGAGTGAAAGAAAGAAAAAAGGAGGGAGTGAAAGAAAGAAAAAAGGAGGGAGCGAAAGAAAGAAAAAAGGAGGGAGAGAAAGAAAGAAAAAAGGAGGGAGCGAAAGAAAGAAAAAAGGAGGGAGCGAAAGAAAGAAAAAAAGAGAGAGAGAGAGAGAGAGAGAGAGAGAGAGAGAGAGAAGTGTACGTGTGTTGTAAAGCTGTTTGTGTGTTTTCCCTGGCTTACTACAGCCATTGTACACGTTGACGAGGAGAGGAGAGGAGAGGAGAGGAGACGAGACGAGACGTGGCTAACGTTGGGTAAACAATGCTTTGCTTTCAGCAGCTGCAGCAGCAGCGCCGCCGCCGTCCAAACTTGGCAACTCAACCAAGATCGTTCAAACAAAGCGATAGAATCTAAGCGACACACACACACTAAAACACCTCAAATATCATCCCAGGCTCTTCCTAAAATAATAACAATTAAGTTACGTTCACGGCTCATGTTGATTGCGAAAAAAAAACACTTTGCTAATTTGAAGTGCAACACATTTTAAGGAATTTTTAAGAGCACTTTAATAAAAAAATCGAGGAAGAAGGCTTACACACACACACACACACAACCTCTACAGAAGACAGACAACAGTAATCAGAATCGAAGGTCAAGAAAGGAGTAAGACAAGGAGACATGATCGCTAAGTTTTACTTAGAACAGGCGATGAAGAAAATTAAAACGGAATAATACTGCAAGGAGAAGAAATAAAACCTCTTACGCTTTGCCGACGATATTTTAGTATTAAGGGGAGTCAGAAGAAGACTTGGAAAACCATCATAAATGTCATGAACGTGGTCCTCGAGAAAGAGTTTCAATACGAGGATTAATAGAGAGGGAAAAAACCAAAGGTTGATGATGGACTGTAGTGTATGCGGGGGGAAAACAGTGGAATAACAAAGGCTGTTAGATTGGGAAACGGATATTTTGACAGAAGTTAAGGGAAATCTGCTACCAGGGAAGCGTAATACGTAAAGTAGCGGTGGAGGAAGAGTACAACATAAGGATTAATGGAGGGAAAACCAAGGTTGATGATGGAGTGTAGTATGGGGAGATCAGTGGAATAACAAAGGCTGTTAGATAGGGGAAGGGATATTTTGAAGGAGGTTAAGGAATTCTGCTACTAGATTAGGAGATATATAATATATATCACCATGGTTTTCTTGAATGGACCGGCATTGAGCACGCTACTGCTGTAAGTAGCAATGCGCGCGGCCGACCGACCAAAGCAGTCATTTCGGGGGAAAGTGTCCTAAAAAGATTAACAATAATCATCCCGAGTTGTTAATTAATTTTTCACGCCCTCCCCCCCCCTCTCTCTCTCTCTCTCTCTCTCTAAGACTTATGGCTCTCGGGACACAAATATTATCAACGTAATTTTTTTTGAGTGGCACAAAGTCCAAAAAATTTACGGTTGTTGCAACAATTTTATTTTATTCCCAAGCAGCCTAAAAATGGTCGAGATTTTAGTCAACATTTTCCAGGGGGTAACAGTGATGCCGATTTCCGCCTCCCCTATCCCCTTTACCCCCTGTAAATGTGGTTTTAGTTTTTCTTTTCCAGAAGAATCGTCAGATTTTTTTGAAGCCAGATTATATATATTTTTTTCCAAGTATTGCCTGTCGGGTTGATTCTTTCCTCCACGTGCGACCAGAGGGAGAGAAGGTCCAGCCATATAAAGGGCGACTTTGGGCGACTCCGCTGGGAGCTACAGAGTTATGAGTAATAGGATTACTCCTCGCTCCAGGGGATTCTGTAACGTTGTTTTTTTTCTCTTTCCCCCTTTTTTCTGTGTGTGTGTGTGTGGATTAAGAGCGAGGGAGATGCCTTTCATGATATTTCATCCCGCTTCTGTATTCGTGTATTGGTATAAATCAGCTAGGTCGCGTTTCGGTCTCTTCCTCCTCCTCCTCCTACTCTTCTCTTTCCCCCACCCTCTCCAACCCACCCCTCCACCCCCTTTTCTCCGCGTGTGTAATAATATATATATAAAAACAACAACCTTCGCCCACACAACCTTACTACGTTACTTGCGCTATTTTTCATACCTTTTTAAAACCCCGTAATATGACAGGATGGATACTTTTTAACTGAATCCCCTGACGACCTGCGACCAAAATCGGACGCAGCCCAAATTTCCAGCTGTGCCGTCGAGGATCGTGACTTCCTGTCCGCAAACCCAAAACTTTCAAATGAGTTTCCCCTTACTATTAAACTCCGACCATAAATTATTATTTTTTTTTAATTTCTCGGTATAAAACGTCTCTCTATTTTATCACGTACGTAACTTGAATCATCTCTTCATTCTCATTGCCCTGTATACATCACACACACACACACGTACACACTCACATACATACATATATATACCAGATAATTTGGTAGCACACATGCTGCTGCTTTCACCTAATACCTGGAATAAAGTCAGCGCATGCGCAGCCTCTACAGTAATTCAAAGATTAAGAAATTACGAAAAAGAGAGAAATAGTTATGTTTTTATGTTTAAAGGAGACAGACAGAGAGGGAGAGAATGAGAGAGAGAAATAGAGAGAGAGAATGAGAGAGGAAGAGAGAGAGAATGAGAGAGAGAAGAAGAGAAAGAGAATGAGAGAGGAAAAGAGAGAGAGAGAATGAGAGAGAGAAGAAGAGAAAGAGAATGAGAGAGAAAAAGAGAGAAGAAGAGAGAAAAAGAGAGAGAATGAGAGAGAAAAAGAGAGAGAGAGAAAAAGAGAGAGAGAATGAGAGAGAAAAACAGAGAGAGAATGAGAGAAGAAGAGAGAAAAAGAGAGAAGAAGAGAGAAAAAGAGAGAGAGAGAGAAAGAGAGAGAGAAAAAAAGAGAGAGAATGAGAGACAAAAAGAGAGAGAATGAGAGAAAGAGAGAGAGAATTAGAGAAAGAGAGAGAGAATGAGAGAGAAAAAGAGAGAGAGACTGCTTCCTGTGAAGTAATGCCAAAAACGTCACAATGTGAACCAACCTCTAATATACTCCCAGTACCTCTGGAGAGGTCAGGAATAAATATATTGTCAGTATTCTTACAGAATAAAAATTTCCCATCCTCCCACCTAATGGTTAAATTTTTACTTAACCCGAATATTAAAGGTGATAATGTAACACATTGACTTGCATTGCACCAAACTCTACAGTTTCCTTCTCATTTTTCATATCAGGAATTACTACATTTTAAAATTTACCTGACGCTAGAAATAAAAAAAAGCAATTTATCAATTTCGGAAACATCCGTGTGGACGATACGATGTAGGTAATTTTTTTTCTGAGCCTTCTAGAACAATGGATAGTAAGTAGGATGAATGATATAGGGACGCCTAATAGGAGTCACAGTTTGGTCTTAAACGCCGCCGCGGGAACAATTCCAATAAATCTTACCACATATTCATATTTATATCTTCTGAAATATATCGTAATTAAATATGCATAAATATTTTTTAAAAAATTTCGTGTTTTTTTTTATATAAACCACATATTTTCATTGAAATTCGTCCATCCATTTTGGAGCCTATTTGAGACAAACATACGGACAGACAGACAGACAGACACACACACTTCAATTTTTATTTATTGGTAATTTTTTTTTCTCAGCCTGCTACAACAATAGATAATTCACTTTCACTTGAGAGAGAACGATGGCAGAGTACGCCATCGAAACGTCGTGGAGGCTTAAACTCCATTTAATCCGGTTGGAAACCCAAGAATTGTTTACACCGGGGGAAACCTTCGATCTTTAATAGATAACAAGTAGGATGAATGATATAGGGACACCTAATAGGAGTCACAGTTTGGTTTTTAAAATTCCAATAAATATTCCCGCAGTGTCAATTTTTTTATTCATATTCATATTAATATTTTCCTGCAATATATATGGAAATTAAATATGCAGAAATAATTTTTAAAAAATTTCCGTGTTTATTTTTTTTAAAGAAAACCCTCAAATTTTTCATTGAAATTCGTCGAGCCGTTTCGGAGCCTATTCGAGACAAACATATCGACGGACCGACGGACAGACAGACAGACACACCTTCAATTTTATTTATTGGTATGGATTAAGAAGTATTATTTGTGTCGATCCCCTTTAGCACACCAATTAAGTCTAGTCATCTCGTTTGACAGGCCTCTGTGACGTCATGAAAAAAATATACGTTTGCATTTTACACGCTCTTTAAGGGATTAGGACCGTTTTCAGGCGCCTGAAAGGAAAGGAAGGGAACTGAAACGTTTTCCCTTGTAGAGCATTAACACAAATATTTTCCCGGCAATCTCGTGAATGTGTAAAGGGACGCTGCACGAGGTCCACGAGGAGGAGATGATTGATGTGGAAGGCTCTTCTTGTCGTCGGAAAAAAAAGGAGGAAGGGAAGGGAAGGAACATCATCTCCTAATCGCCAGGGCTACTTGGAGACGAAACCCATAATAATAATAATAATAATCCTTTAGATCCTTGTAAAGAAGTTAAGCTTCAAGGATGTGTGTGTAATGAGTCAGGGGCTGTGTACATTTATTACTTTATTACATAAAAGATAGATAAATATACTTGTAACAAATATGTTTTTTGTAACCCAAATAGAAAGGCGTTGCCAACATTATATATAAAAACTAATTACTCGTCTCCCGATTCTTCTATAAATTCCTTTTACTGAATAGAAGGAGGAGGAGGATAATTCACACTTAAATATTCCTTGGCTTTTTATTTTATTATTTTTATTGATAATAATTTACTTGACCTGTTTTCCTAGATTCAATAACGTGTCTTCTTTTTAACAATATTTTTCTTTTGTTTGGTAAATTTTTTTTATACATAGATATAAATATGTATGAATACAATAATAAAAGTATATGCGTATATTTAAATTTGTTTTTAGCATGTGTAAGATCATCATCATCTCTTTTCTTTGGTGGTAGGGGGTTAACAGGCTACATGAGTGAGGGTGATCCTGAAACAGGCAACTCTCCCCTTTAATAGCATAGGAAGGGACTTGAATAGTTGGGGATGAGGTGGAAGGTAGAGCAAGGTAGCCTAGCAATGGTTAACTAGGGCCCCCAGGCTATGGCTTAAGAATCCTACCCGGTGTTTCACCTAAAGAGATGCAGGGAAAACCCTAGAAAACCTGCATCAGGTAGGCCGTTCCCTGTGAATGACGGGGGGAGACGAGTTTGCTGCTGTGGTGGGAGGGTCGCAGCATTCCCTTTTCCCCCGTGTCTCTCCACCACCAGTTTCAGGAGGCAGTTGAGCTCCCGACTGATCCAAATGGGATCAGCGGACAACAACAACTCTCGCCATATGCCCAACGTCTTTGACCCCAGTACTACATATACCTCCTAAAATAGGTGAAGGTGTCTCGGCATGTGAGAACTTTGATAAAAAAAATACCCAGAGAGAGAGAGAAAGAGAGAGAGAGAGAGTGCAGGAGGCATGTTACACTAATTTTATTATTATATTATTTTTCGTGGAGAGACTGAAGGAGAGATTTCTTAATTTCTTTGTCTCCTCCTCCTCCTCATCCTTTCCATCTTTATACATCTTTATAATTTTGGGTGTTATTACACGATGACAAGTTTGAAAATTTTTTGAACGGGATGCTGTGTGTGTTTTTTCCTTCTTTCTTTTCCCCCCAAAATCGCAGCCAGTGTTTCGGAAAACTACACACGATCTCTCTCTCTCTCTCTCTCACACACACACATATGACGTGGAAACCGTCAACGAGTCCCTGGGTTGAAACACGCGCTGAGCCACGCGCCACACACACACACACACACACCTTAATTAGAAACTTGTTTACAGTCGAGAAAGTAAAACAACTATGGCGGTATTATCTCTCGATAAACTGCGGCTCGATTAATCGAGCTCGAGAGAGAAACACACACACACATAGTTGCTGTGGAACACGTTAAACAGGCGAAAAATTTTGACCTTGGAAAAGATTCACCTGGACACGATGCCAAATTGTCTGAAATGAAGGTTGGAAGAATACTTTGCATATTTCCATTCTGTTTTATCACATGGTATTTTATTTTTCATTTTAGATGACTGAAGGTGGAAGGACACCTGAGGGGGAAGAAAAGAATGCTCTGTAAGAAGGAAAACTTGAAGAAGGCCGCAAAATGTTCCGAAACGCGGTTGTTAAGTAAAAATTTTAAGGATATATGTGAAGTGTGTGTGTGTGAAAGGTCATATATATATATTATTAAAGATCGAAGGTTTTCCCCAGTGTGTATATATATTCTGAAATAAACAATTCTTCAATGGAGTTTCACTTGAGAACGATGGCAGAGTAGCGCGATCGAAACGTCATGACGGCTTAAACTCAATTTAACCCCGGGGGTGGAAACCCCAAACAATTGTTTATTCAGCATATATATACACATATATTGTTCATGTAAGATTTTTTTTAAAAGTTTTATATTATAATTAATAATAAATTAAATCGTTTAATGTAGGATATTTCTTAAAGTTGTTTTCTCATTGGCTGAAACGTTCCAGTTTAAAATTCAAAAAATAATTAAATTGTGAATAAACAATTCTTTGGGTTGGTTTCCACCCCCGGGGGTTCAATAGAGTTTAAGTGACTTTCACTTTCACAGAAAGATGTGTGCAGAGTGCGCGATCGAAACGTCGTGGCGGCTTAAACTCAATTTAACCCCGGGGGGTGGAAACCCCAAAGAATTGTTTATTCAGCATGTATATATACATATATTATTCATGTAAGTTTTATTTCAGTTTTATATTATAATTAATAATAAATTAAATCGTATAATGCAGGATATTTCTTAAAGTTGTTTTCTGATTGGCTGAAACGTTCCAGTTTAAAATTCAAAAAATAATTAAATTGTGAATAAACAATTCTTTGGGTTGGTTTCCACCCCCGGGGGTTCAATAGAGTTTAAGTGACTTTCACTTGAGAAAGATGTGTGCAGAGTGCGCGATCGAAACGTCATTGTTTTAACTCAATTTAACCCCGGGGGGTGGAAACCCCAAAGAATTGTTTATTCAGCATATATATACATATATTGTTCATGTAAGATTTTTTTAAAAGTTTTATATTATAATTAATAATAAATTAAATCGTATAATGCAGGATATTTCTTAAAGTTGTTTTCTCATTGGCTGAAACGTTCCAGTTTAAATTTCAAAAAATAATTAAATTGTGAATAAACAATTCTTGTGGTTTCCACCCCCGGGGTTTCAATAGAGTTTAAGTGACTTTCACTTTCCCATGAGAAAGATGTGTGCAGAGTGGCGCGATCGAAACGTCGTGGCGGCTTAAACTCAATTTAACCCCGGGGGGTGGGTGGGAAAACCAACCCCAAAGAATTGTTTATTCAGAAAATATATATACACACACTCGGGGGAAAAAACCTTGGATCTTTAATTAGAATGTATCTGAAGAAAATGGCGCCGAAGTTTTCCCACTTTGGTCAACTTTTTTTTAACCCCAGTTAAAATCCTCGTCAGCAACCGTTATAGAGAATAATTTTTTCCCCTCCTCCCACCTCCCACTCCTCCTCCTCCCACCCTCTCTATTTTTCGCCCCCCTCCCCGTGTGTGTTTATATATATATGTGTAACGCATGCATGAAGCTGCTGAACCATAATGTGCGATACATAAATCAGACATGGGGCTGTTATTCAGTGACACAATTGCTTGGTTGGCAGCCATTCACAACGCCTCTTCTACATAATAAATATATATATATATATGTATCTATCAATATATGCGTGTGTGTAGCGTGCGTGCTTCCTGTGTGGATCAGCGGATACGGTCACTAATTAGTGCGCAGTCGCCCGCCTGTCGATTTCCCCCTCCCCTAATAAAACACGCTCCAAAAATATGGACACACGACTAAGCGGCCCGAAAATAAATATATATACGTCATAATATACATATTAAAAAAATAAAGGGTGAAACTGTGTCTGAGGGAAAAGGACCTCTTCCTTAATGATGCTTCACATTACCTAAATAAACGCGTCACTAACTTCCATTTAGAGCTGAAAACCTTTCACAAAGACACGACGGTAAAACAGTTTTATCAAACGCAGTGGAAATTTTTGTCATTTATATTTTTATTTTTTCTTAAAAAAATAATAATATTAGAATATTAAAAGACAGGATAAGAAAAAGGCGGTCTTATAGATTTTTCGAGAAGAAATAAATAACAAACCTTTTAATAATGTATGTCGAACACACTGTATTAAGGATTTCGAAAGGCAGTCGAATTTTCCAGGACCACGTTCCTGCCGTTTATTAACAAAATGTGACACATTAATTGTACAATATAATTAAGATACTACAAATTAAACATGACTTTAAACGTTTACACATAAAAATGGCGCTCAACGTGGGGGGGTCAGGTAAAATAAATATATTATTTACGTCGAGTTGAATCACCCTCAGATAAAACGCGTCGCAATTAAAAATTTAAAATACGTGAAACTTCCATTTTCTAGAAATTAATCGTCTATTAATTCACGTGTTTATTTCATTTTCCAAACACATTCCAAAATTCCCTCGTTGCCTGTGCTATTCTACTTTAGTACCAGAATTACTTTTTAATCTTACGGCCTTTGTCATTTCACTGTTTTCCCATACTACACTCCATTACCTTTGGGTTTTCCACTCTATCAATCCTCATATTGAACTCTTTTTTTCTCCAGGACCACGTTCCTGTCATTTATTAATAAAATGTAACATATTAATTGAAAAAATAGTTAAGATACTAACAATTTAACACGTCTTTAAACGTTTATAGATAAATGGCGCTCAACGTGGGGGTCAGGTGAAATAAATATATTATTTACGTCCAGTTGAATCACCCTCAGATAAAACACGTCCCGATTGAAAATTTAAAATACGTGAAATTTACATTTTATATAAATCAATCGTCTATTAATTCACGTGTTCATTTTCCAAACACATTCCAAAATTCCCTCTTTGCCTGTGTTATCCTGCTCTAGTATCAGAATTACTTTTTAATCTAACAGCCTTTGTTATTTCACTGTTTTCCCATACTAGACTCCATCACGCCTTGGTTTTTCCCTTTATTAATCCTCATATTGAACTATTTCTCTAGGACCACGTTCCTGTCATTTATTAATAAAATGTAACATATTAATCGAACAAAGCAGTTACGATACTAAAAATTTAACACGTCTTTAAACGTTTACACGTAAAAATGGCGCTCAACGTGGGGGTCAGGTGAAATAAATATATTATTTATGTCCAGTTGAATCACCCTCAGATAAAACACGTCGCAATTGAAAATTTAAAATACGTGAAACTTACATTTTCTATAAATTAATCGTCTATTAATTCACGTGTTTATTTCATTTTCCAAACACATTCCAAAATTCCTTCTTTGCCTGTGTTATCCTACTCTACTACCAGAATTACTTTTTAATCTAACAGCCTTTGTTATTTCACTGTTTTCCCATACTAGACTCCATCACGCCTTGGTTTTTCCCCTCTATCAATCCTCATATTGAACTCTTTTCCCCAGGACCACGTTCATGCCATTTATTAATAAAAAGTGACACATTAACTGAACAAAATAGTTAAGATACTACAAATGTGACACTTCTTTAAACGTTTACACATAAAAATGGCGCTCAACGTGGGGGTCTAGTGAAATAAATATATTATTTTCGTCGAGTTGAATCACCCTCAGATAAAACGCGTCGCAATTGAAAATTTAAAATACGTGAAATTTACATTTT
This sequence comes from Eucriotettix oculatus, assembly GCA_034510155.1. NCBI lineage: Eukaryota > Metazoa > Arthropoda > Insecta > Orthoptera > Tetrigidae > Eucriotettix > Eucriotettix oculatus. The sequence continues at coordinate 123,162,038 of CM067378.1, forward strand.
CTAGAAATTAATCGTCTATTAATTCACGTGTTTATTTCATTTTCCAAACACATTCCAAAATTCCCTCTTTGCCTGTGTTATCCTGCTCTAGTACCAGAATTACTTTTTAATCTAACAGCCTTTGTCATTTCACTGTTTCCCCATACTACACTCCATCACGTCTTGGGTTTTCCACTCTATTATTCCTAATATTGTACTCTTTTCCCCCCACGACCACGTTCATGCCATTTATTCTGACTCCCCTAATTATTTTTTTCTCCTTGCTGTACAATTCCGTTTCCATATTCCGTTTTAGTAGCATTATTTCATCGCCTGTTCTATATATATCTAAGTTACAGAGCAAAAATTTTAGTGTGACGAAGTGGCAATCCTGCTGAGTGAAGCATGTAGCTAATTTTAGAAGTCCCTGGTGTGGCTGACCTTTTTTTTCCCCATTCTCGTCTTTCATCTAAAATAAATAAGCTTGAATGTATGCTGCTTAATTGGATTGTAACAACCAAAAAAAACCAACAGTTACACGCCAAAATTTACAGGAAAAAAAATTGGTTTCTAGGAGGACGAAAGGAAACTTTCCACGTTCGAACTCTTTAAATAAAGCAGTTGCGGTTTACGTCACGAGGAATTAGCAAATCCGACGGTTGGCCCATCCCAAGGCCGATTGGAAGATCAATGACTTTTCCCTGGACAAAATCTATATCTGGGGCAGCAACGTTTCTTTCTGCCCTCGTTTTACGATTTCTCTCCATTTTTCTCCCACGTCTCTCTATCTCTATATCTCTCTAAATCTCTCTATATATATCTCTATACCTCTATATATCTCTCTATATCTCTCTATACCTCTCTATATCTCTCTATCTATCTATATATCTCTATATATCTCTCTATACCTCTCTATATCTCTCTATATATCTCTATACCTCTATATATCTCTCTATATCTCTCAATATCTCTCTATATCTCTCTATATATCTCTCTATATATCTATATATCTCTCTATATCTCTCTATATATCTATATATCTCTCTATATCTCTCTATCTCTATTCCTATATCTCTCTATACCTCTTTATATATCTCTGTATATCTCTATAACTCTCTATAACTCTCTATATCTCTCTATCTCTATCCCTATATCTCTCTATATCTCTTTATATATCTCTATATATCTCTGTATATCTCATTATAAATCTCTATATATCTCTCTATATCTCTGTACATCTCTATATATCTCTGTATCTCTCTATATCTCTCTATCTCTATCTATCTATCTCTCTCTCACCGAGGAGGGGAAAAGAGAAAAGACAACGGAAAAAGAAAGGAATAAACAAAAATATAAATGTAAAAGACTACGATTTCGACCTGGTATTAGTGTAATTCGTCGTTAGGTATTCATGAATTCCAAGAGACTGTTGTGAGGCTCTTCAGGTAGAATAATCCTCTAAAGGTATTTACACTGCAAATACAATATATATATATATTTTTTAATACAGCTCGTCTGTTGAATAATAATAATCATATTCAGTAGATCCCTGTAAAGCTTCAAGGATGTGTGTGGAATGAGTCAGGGGCTGTGTACATTTATTACTTTATTATCCTAAAGTGCAAGTGATTTCACTAAATTATTTAAATAAAATCCCCCCCCCATTAATCACTTACAACTTCTTCAGGTAAATTAATTGGAAATGCAAATAATTACAGGCTAAGAATGAAATATAGTAGAAGAGTGTAATATTTAATTAAATTCCCCCAAAATCATTTAAAACTTCTTCAGGTAAATTAATTGGAAATGCAAATAATTACAGGCCAAGAATAAAATATAGCTGTAGAGTGTAATATTTAAATTAAATCCCCCACAAAATCATTTATAACTTCCTCAGGTAAATTAAATGGAGATGCAAATAATTACAGGCCAAGAATCAAAATATAGTAGAATAGTGTAATATTTAAATTAAATCCCCCCCAAAATCATTTACAACTTCTACAGATAAATTAATTGGAGATGTAAATAATTACAGGCCAAGAATCAAAATATAGTAGAAAACTGTAATATTTAAATTAAATCCCCCACAAAATCATTTATAACTTCCTCAGGTAAATTAATTGGAGATGTAAATAATTACAGGCCAAGAATCAAAATATAGTAGAAAACTGTAATATTTAAATTAAATCACCCCCCAAAAATCATTTACAACTTCTTCAGGCAAATTAATTGGAGATGCAAATAATTACAGGCCAAGAGTCAAAATATAGTAGAAAACTGTAATATTTAAATTAAATCCACCACAAAATCATTTACAACTTCTACAGATAAATTAAAATAATTGGCAGACAATTAGTGAAATAAATAATTACAGGCCAAGAAATCAAATAAGATAGCAAGAAGAGAGTAATATTTAAATAAAATCCCCCCAAAATCATTTACAACTTGTTCAGGTAAATTAAATGGAAAAGCAAATAATTACAGGCCACGAATCAAATATAGTAGAATAGTGTAATATTTAAATTAAATCCCCCACAAAAATCATTTACAACTTCTTCGGGTAAATTAATTGGAGATGTAAATAATTACAGGCCAAGAATCAAAATATAGTAGAAAACTGTAATATTTAAATTAAATCCACCACAAAATCATTTATAACTTCCTCAGGTAAATTAAATGCTGATGTAAATAATTACAGGCCAAGAATCAAAATATAGTAGAAGAGTGTAATATTTAAATAATATATAAGTCTTTTAATGTAAACATGTTTTTCCAATCCTACGTCATCAATTCTGTAAAAGGGTGAGACAATGTTATTAGCGAAGAAAAGAACTTTTTCATGTATTTTGTTGTTATTAGGAATGCAAAAGGGCAAAATATATTTCGTCGTTAATATTTATGTAATGGTGTTAAGATTAGCTGATCATTAAAAATGGAGATTTTTGTTCCAATAAAATTTTAGGAATTTCATGTTTGTGTGTGCCTGGCTGCAAGGATAATTGTAATTGATTAATTGGGTTTCCGTGTTATTAATGTTGAAGCAGCAGGTGTTGTTGTCTGAATGGCTTCCTAACAAAGACTGCGCGCGCCCAAGGACCTCCTTAGACATCGAGATTGCCTACCTTTGTACCTAGGTGGTGCAGCTCCTTGTGAGAGGCAGGTGTTATTTCCAATAGAACAAAAAGTTTCCACAGAGCAGCAGCAGCAGGGGCGGAGGCAATCAATTCGTAGCGCATAGAAACTCTCTCTCTCTTCCCCCGTCTTGATCTTCCCCCTGAGAGAGTCTCTCCCTCCTTCCTACACACAATTCACGGCTTCGATTCGAGAACGGTTCACTTGGCTGACCCCAACATCTCATTTCCTATTCAACCCTCTACGACGTGAAATATCTTACTCCTTCCTTCAACTTATATCTGCCCAAAAAAAAAAAACTTCACCTCCCTCCTTCAACTTCACCTTTCCTCTCCCTCTCAACAAGAGATACGCGCCCTTGAAAAACATCTGAAAGACTTCCGCCAAACGTTTGTCAAACCAATTTTTCCCCCCAACAAGGGTTATGTTGATTTATCACGATCCTGCTGAGGAATTTAGAAGTTATTTGGAAAGGCCCAAAAAAATTCCAAAAATGCTCAGTAAAAAAAATATACAATTTTTTCCTCCCGGCCAAATCGTGTTTTTTCCCCCTAGTGCAGTATAAAATTTAGATTCGTGATGATCCTAAAGGGGGGGAGGTCAAACTTATTCTCTCTGTTTCTGTGAAGTTATTTGGAACAGCCCCCAAAAATTTCCAAAAATGTTTAATTAAAAAAAAATACAAATTTTTCCCTCCCGGCCAAATCATGTTTTTCCCCCTCCAGTACAGTATAAAATTTAGATTCGCGACGATCCTAAAGGAGGGGGGTCAAACTTATTCTCTCAGTTTCTGTGAAGTTATTTGGAACAGCCCCCAAAAAATTCCAAAAATGTTTAATTAAAAAAATACAAAACTGGGGGGAGAATGGGGGGGGGGGGGTTGAAAATATGGATATAAGAATCATTTAATAAGAACAAAAGAGTTAAGGGGGGGGGGAATAATAAATAAATTTTTAATTAAATAAGCTAAAATTGAGGGGGGATCGGTGTGGAATAAGATATCTCTGGGTTTATGGGAATAATAATTAAGATTAGTTGTGGGGGGGGGGGGGGGGGGTAAAGTTTGAGTTAGGTGTGTATGAAAATAAAAAATTAGAGTTTATTTTTGTTAGTAAAGAAATAGATTATTAAATAAGTATGAAAAAGAAGTATATATTAATTTAAATAAGAAGTGTTGTTATGGATTTGAATTAATAAAAATATGATAAATTAATAAAATATATTTTAAAAAATAAAAAACTAAATTTTAATTATTTAAAATAAAATTATAATAATAAAAATAATTAAAATTTATGTTAATATTATTTAATAATAGTATTATAGTAAAAAATAAAAATTTTTATTTAATTAAATTAAAAAAAAATTATTTTATTTAAGTATAATATAATTAATGGTAAATATTTTTGGATAATGTTAATTATATGAAGATAATT
>CM067378.1:123166681-123230004 GCA_034510155.1 Eucriotettix oculatus
TCTATTTCGTTGGTCGTAATATTTAATTTTTTTTCACACCACAAAAATTTAAGAATAGACGAAGAATGAACATGTCTAGCTTTTCCTTTAGATATTTGAGTTCTTTACAAGGAAGTCCTCAAGTCTAGGAAGGAAGGAACGAGGAGGACAAGAACAAGATGGCGGCGGCGCGGCACATGACAGATTTCTTCTCCGATGATATGTTATTGGAATATATATTCTTTTTGACAGCCGGGCCGGGCCGGGCGCAGAGCAGAACCAAACCTCCAAAGTTCTGCGGCAACGCCTCAAGCTCTGACGTCACTGCGCATGATAACATCAGACAACCAATATATATATGTTTTTGGTAGTCAAATGAGTTTCGCAGCAGTGAGTGTATTGAGGAGAAAGAAAGCCACGCGACTCTCCCTCAACCTCACCTCAACCCCCCTAAAAATAAACTCGACATCCACCGGCGATGAAAAAAGGGCACATGGGTTGGGTTTATGCACCTAAAATAACCCCTAGAAAGTGTTATTTGTGGTTATAAAAAACTTTCTGGGTTATTTTTGGTGTAACTGTATAAACCCATGTAATTTTTGGGTATATTTTTAATGAACAGGCATATTTTTTATTGTATTTAATTTACTTCAATTAAACTTGTTATTAACTTCTGGGTTATTTTTGGTGTAACTGTATATACGATGAACTGCATGTGTTTATAAAGTTATTAAATTTGTTTGAAGAAAATTATTTATATTTCGCTACCCAATTTAATGAAAAAAAAGTGAGGTTATGTGCCACTTCAGAAAAATATGACCGATTTATGTATTTTAATTCGTCTCTGGTTTGGTTTTTTTTTCGCAACCAACCGGGGTCAAAAGGATTTTTAACATGTGACGTTTCGACGCTCCGGCCATCATCTTCAGTCACTCAAGTGTGTGTGTGTGTGTGTGTTACCCCACCCCCCATGTTGGAAAAACCCGATCAGGATTTGCCATTCACCGGGGAAAAGAGCCTCGTACTTTAAATTTGACCTATTTAAATTAAAAATTATTTTTTATTATTTCCTTTTTAATTTAAAATCAATAATAATAATAAATTGGTATATTTTTTTCTATATTACATTGTTAATCAAATGCGACATATTAATTGTAGAAATTAGTTAAGATGCTACCAAATCTTTAAACGTCTTTAAACGTTTTATTCATATGTGGCGCTCAACGTGGGGGTCAGAGGATTAAAAAAATAATTTGACAATTACGTCGAGTTGAATCATTGGTCAGATAAACCACGTCACGATTTAAAATTAAAATACGTGAAAGTTTGCATTAATAATCTATTAATTCATTTCATAATCTATTAATTATTTTTCAAACATATTCCAAAAATTCCTGTTCCTTGCCCTGTGCTGTTCTGCTCTAGTAGGAGTTGGATGGAGTGGACTAAAAAAACTCTGTGTAAATAATTTTGTTTCATTTTCCTTTCATTTTCCCCACGAAGCGATCTCTGAAACTCAACCTCATTGCGTCTCTGTGTCTCTGTCTCTCCTTTTCTCTCTTTCTCTTTCCTTCTCTCTCCTCTCTCTTGTGTTTCTCTCCCGAACTAATCTCAGTCCGCAGTCAATTAAGACTTTATCTGCTTTATATAACGAGTCTGTGTTCCCTTATCGTCTCGTCTCTCCCCCTGAAAGTCGCCGTTCATCTAGAGGAGGAGAGATTCTGGCTGCTGGCTGGACCCTTTTGTTGCTTTTATTCGCGATAAAACTACTACTACCAACACTAACGCAGAGAGGCGAGAGGAGACGCGTTACGAATTCCAAAGGAGGGGGAGACGGAGGTTGGGAGAGGTTTATTATTATTATGTCCCGTCCAGGTCGTCAACTTGGAAAAACTCACAAGGGGGAAAACAATAAAAAACGACACGTTCCCCTCAATAGAGCGCCAAGGTAGAAGAATAGTAAGACACATATAATAAACAGTTAGGAGAAAATCGATTTGGTATTAGGGAGAATCTAGGGAAAGCAATAGTGACTTTGCAGCTAATCTTACAAGACAGAATGATAAGAAGAAAAAAAAAACCTGCCTACGTTCATGGCATTTGTAGACACAGAAAAAAAAACCGTTTTATAACCGTGAAACTGCAACACTCTATTAGGGATTTTTGAAAAGCACTGGAATAAAATATCTGAAAAAATGGAGGCTTATACATAACCTCTACAGTAATTAGAATAGAAAATCAAGAAAGGAAAGCAGTAATCAAGAGAGGAGTAAGACAAGGATGGAGCAGCAGTCCATGGCTGTTTAACTTATATATAAAACAGGGCTATGAAGAAAGTTGAAACAGAATATAGAAAAGGAATCGTACTGAAAGGAGAAGAAATATTGTAGTATTAGGGGGAGTCAGAAGGAGAAGACTTAGGGGGAAACCATAATAAGTGGCCATGAACGTGGTCCTGGGGAGAGGAAGAGTTCAATATGAGGAGGATTAATAGAGGAGGGAAAACCAAGGTAATGGAGTGTAGTATGGGGGGAAAACAGTGGAATAACAAAGGCTGTTGTTAGATTGAAAAGGGATATTTTTTGAAGGAAGTTAAGGAAATTTGGATATTAGAGAAGGATAGCAGGGATAGAGAGAAGGAATTTACTTACCGGTAATATAAGGATGAATATTAGAAAATCATGGAGTAAGTACAAGGATGGAGCAGCAGTCCATGGCTGTTTAACTTATATATATAAAACAGGGCTATGAAGAATGTTAAAACGGAATATAGGAAAATGATGAATCATTCTTCAAGAAGGAGAAGAAATGGAAACGGCTTTACCGATAATATTGTAGTATTAGGGGGAGTCAGAAGGAGAAGACTTAGGGGGAAACCATAATAAGTGGCCATGAACGTGGTCCTGGGGAGAGGAAGAGTTCAATATGAGGAGGATTAATAGAGGGGGGAGAAACCAAGGTGAAAAATAAAGGCTGTTAGATTGAAAAGGGATATTTTTTGAAGGAAGTTAAGGAACGATAGCAGGGGTAGAGAAGGAATTTACTTACCGGTAATATAAGTATGAATATATTAGAAAATCAAGGAGTAAGACAAGGATGCAGCAGCAGTCCATGCTCTTTAACTTATATATAAAACAGGGCGATGGAGGGAGATAAAACAGAATATAGGAAAAGGAATCATACTGCAAGAAGGAGAAGAAAAATAAATTGAAACCTTACGGCTTTACCGATAATATTGTAATATTAGGGGGAGTCAGAAGGAGAAGACTTAGGGGAAACCATAATAAATGACATGAACGTGGTCCTTAGAGGAAGAGCTCGATATGAGGATTAGTAGAGGGAAAACCAAGGTAACGGGTTATAGAATGGGAAAAAGTGGAATAACAAAGGCTGTTAGATTGAAAAGGGATATTTTTTGAAGGAACTTAAGGAATTCTGCATACTAGAGCAGGATAGCACAGGAACAGGAATTTGGAATGCGTTTGGAAAAGGAAATGAACACGTGAATTAATAGATGATCAATTTATAGAAGTAATTTTAAATCGTGACGTGGATTATCTAAGGATAATTCAACTCGACGTAAAAGTTAATAATTTTTTTTAACCCCCTGACCCCCACGTTGAGCGCCATTTACGAATAAACCTTTAAAGAATTGCAGCATCTTAACTAATTTGTTCAATTAATACGTCACATTTGACTAACAATTTACAATGTAATACATAGAAAAATACAAATTTATTATTATTATTATGGATTGATTTGAAAATTTAAAAGGAAATAAAGCAAAAGGATCTTTTCTCTCTCTAGATAAGTTATTAGGCTGTCATGTTGTGTGTGGGGGGAAAAAAACGTAAATTTAGTGTCAAATTAAGGGTGTGTGTATAAAATTTTAATCTTAGCTTTTTAATGTCGAGAATGTGGTTATCCTGATTATTTTTTCTTTTATCCAGGTATGTCATCAGCCTTCTTTCACCTTTCCACCACTTCACTTCACTCTTCCTCTAACAAAACTGTACTCTGCTTTCATCACAACTAACACTGCACTACTTTATTTCGCTCCCGTTGCATTAAGGAAGGGTTTGGCGCTTTACTCCGTGTTACATTGGTCCTTCGTTCACCGTGGAATCCTTGCTTTAACCCCTGATCTACCGTTCGCTGTAAACTCGACACGACACTCTGTTAACGGTAACAGTCCTCAACCTCAACTCGGTAAGCTAATGAGGTTACTTTCCCCTACCCCGGGGGCCGCCCCCGAGTGACCCTACGCTGATCTGTCGTCGTCCTTCTTCTTCTAGACCAAGATTAAAAGTGTTAATTAGATATTTACCATGTGAAGAGAGTTTTCGTCTCTGCAACGTTAGCCTCATCACACCGTCCCCTTTTACATTAGTCGCTGTTCCTAACGTTTTTTCCACTCCTCGTCCTTCGCTCGTCCGCGTCAAGTCCTTCTGTCCACAACACAAGCTTACAAGTGCCGTAAGTACAGTCGTCGTCGTCGTCGTCGAGAAATCTCGGCAAGGCTTCACAAGTAGAAAGGTTTCCCGACGGCTGGACGGTTAATATCTCACTCGTGACGTAAGGTTTCTCCTTCTGAGGTTTGTGTTCCGCTCTTCTAACAACGTGGTGCGCCGCCGCGTGGCAAATATCTGCACCTCTCACACCTCACACACCTCCTGACTAGTGCCTCAGAGCTCGGAAAAAAGGGTCTTGAGGAAAAGCACGAAAAAAGACAAGATTTCTGTTGGGGCTGGTCAGGGGCCAATTTTAGAATATAGGGGGTTGGGGATGGGGCTGTAGTGACGTGCTGCTGGGATCATCCCATATCTCAAAATGAACACACAATACTCTAGCGCTCGAAAAAATACAAAAGAAGGGCTTGGAAACATGTTTGGGGGTAGTGGTCAGGTGATCCGCCATGAACCTAGGTACTTTTATTACACGCAGCACCCATATCTTTTAACCAAGTTGGCAGTCGTGTTTATTATTTTGTTTTAGCAAACATCAGTCGCGTGCTTGGTGCAAAAAAAAAACGGGCGGGTAGGAATCGTGAAGCCATAGCTCGGGGGCCCTAGTCTAGTTAACCCTTCCTAGGCTTTTCAATTCCCTTCCTATGCTGTTAAAGGGGAGTTCCCTGTTCACCCTCGTGCAGCCTGTTAACCTCCCTCTCCCTCCCTCCCCTCCCCCCAAAAAAAACCATCACCGAAGGCTTGTTTTAGATACTGTAACGTAACCTCGGGTCACACTAATAACTAACTAACTCCATGGCTCTACGGTCCATTAAGGACCTTGGCCTCCAAAAATTATACGTTTTCCAGTTGTCCCGGTCCTCAGCCTCGTCTTCCTCCACACATCTTCCAGCCGTCCTCCTCTCCATCTCCATCAAAGGCGAGGAGCCCATTTTACATAAATGTTCAAAATGTGGGTCACCTTAGAGCCGAAAACTGAAGCTTTGAAAATTTCGGCGCATCTCAAATCCCTTACCGTAGTTTCCTTCAAACAACGTCAATAACAGAGAACCGCCCGCCCACACCCCTTTCTTCAACCCTTAATGGTAATCGGTATCTTGTTAAATGAAATTACTTGCGCAAAAAAAAAAGAATAATATTTTCAGACTTTGACGCACAGAGGTCAAGAAAGGACACAATATATATTTTTAATTAACTTCATTAAATACTATTTATGTCAGAAAAAAGTTATTTTAAAATAAAAATTCTGAGAGAAGACAACGTTTCGTCCCCATAAATTAATTAACATTTACTTGAAAAAAAACTTATTTCATAATAAAACTATATATATGCTTCTCTCTATGTCTCTCTCTGTCTGTCTCTCTCTCCCTATATATAAATAATATTACAAGACGTATATATATAATGCTTAATAATCGCATATATATCTAAATATGTATAGGTATTATATATATATATATATCTTTCTGGAGCCCCCCTCCCCTGTTAGTGCCTTTCATTCCCCCCTTTCTTCGTTGTACGTGTCCTAGCCATCCGAATTCTTCTCATTTTGACCGAAACCACCAAATCCGGTTCTCTTTAATACAATAATCTTATTTCCTTATTTGTTCTGATCCTCCATAAAACTTCCTTCCTTCCTTCCTTCCTTCACCGGCCCATATATATCTCTTTCTTCTCAATACTTTCCTTTCCCACCCACACGTTTAATCTCCTCTTTGTGTAAAAAAAAATAAATTATTTAATTTGAGTGTTGCTTTCGTTGGTTCATTTCCAATCCAATTCCCGTATCTTCTAATTTAATAGTTTTCCCCTTTCCCGGTCACTTCAAGAGGATTTTATTTTTTTTCTAATTCCCCCATCATTCACCGGGCGAGAAACGAAGCCTCATTCAAAAGATCTTGGACTCTATACGTCACGTTTATATATATATATATAAGGTTAAGGACACGTCTGTCCGCGAAGAAATTACATAACTCAACCCCCTGGCGGCTATTAAAAATTAAATTGCGGAGTAGTGGACCAAAAAATGAGAAGTTAATTATTTATTATGCTGTCGTCTTTAAGAAATTTTCTGCTCTGTGGTTTCTCTCTCTCTCTCTCTCTCTCTCTCCCTCTCTCCCCTCCTCCCTCCCCCTCTCATTCCCGAAACCCTTATTTCTTTTTTTTTACTCTTTCAAACGAGCGAAACATCAGGAGAAGACTGAAATTTTAATTACTTTTCTCGCTGCTCGTTTCTTTTTTTCCCCCTTCCCCCTCCACCTCCGCCACCCCACCACGCCTCCGCCTGTCACCGTTAAGAACCGCAGAAATGTGACTTTTGCCTCATTAAAGTGTCTCCTTCTCCTCCTCCTCTTTCTCCTCCTCCTCCCTCCTCCCTCCTCCTACTCCACCTCCTCGGCCGTCACACACACACACACAACACCACTACCAACTTACTGGCTTCAACTTAACCGCGTCCGAACTTCAACAACAACAACAAAAAAAACTTATTTCAAGTTACGAGGAACAGTTTTTAACTTAATTAGTCAAAAAGTCACTTCGTATCAGAAACCTAACGGAAAAAAAAGTTGTTGTACCAACGAAAAATGAAAAAAAAAATTTCTACTGGACTATATTGTGTTGTTGTTGTTGTGGTATTATTCAGTCTCAAGACTGGACTGATGCTTGCGTGTTTATATTGACTTTCGTCTATATATACATACATTTCCTTTCATTAACTTATTTTAAGTTTATTAGTCTTAAATTCTGTACTTTTTATTTTTTGTTCATTTTTAATTTTTAATGTTATGACGTCGTATCCTCCTCCTATTTCCTCAATCGAGGAGGATAACTAATGGGGAAACAAACAATAAATCTAAATCAAGCCACATCGTCCCTTCGTGTCCCTATTTTCTTCCTTTCTCCTACACACACACACACACGCCTCCCTCTAAAGCTAATTTTGTTTGAAACGCCGTCTCATGTCAACGCCGCCTTCCATATTGTTCGCTTTTTCCTCCATATTCTGTTCCATAATTTCCACGTTAGTGATTCTAATCCGCCTCGCCTCATCTCATTTTCTTATAGCACCACGTTTCGAAAGTTGTTTCTATTTTCTCCCTCCTATCGTCCACGTTTCGCACCCTCCTCCTCCTCCTCCTCACCTCCCCCTCCCCCTCCCCTCCCCAAATATTACTGCGTTTACAATTAATAAATGTATATATTTGAACCCAATTATTAAATTCATTAATTAATATTCCCCCATCATTTACAATGTTACCGAGGTTAATTGTAAAGACAGACTGAGGTTAATATTTTCCCCCTCCCTCCCTAGTTACAACTTACCTGATTGGGGAAACTCACCACGTCCAGGAAACCGGGTAATTGGAAGATTGGAAACACTAACAGTCAAGCTCCTCGTTTTGATTCGTCAATACGTGTTTTTTTTGGGAGTATATTTTAACATACATACCTAAACTTACACATGTCTGGCCAACGGTTAGGGGAATTTCGTTTTTTTTTGGAAAAAAATATATATATATATATTAACCGAGCTTAAGCTTAAAAAAAACAACCCCTATTAACTTGATTCAACAACCATCGAAACACACACACCACCATATTTTTTTTACCGGAGTAAACACACACACATACACACATATATATAGAAACGTCGAGATTAATTTTTTTTAAGGACACATGCCAAATTTTATATAAAAAAATTAATGGTATAATAATGCTAATACGTTTATATAAAAATCTGGTAATGCAAAAAAAAAATTAAACATCCAGAAAAGAATATAATATATATATATATAGTTTTTTTTAAAAAAAAGAAAAGGAAAAGAATTTTTACAACAAGGGTAGAGAAACTCTACGTGGTGCAATTAAGATAATTATTAAAACGAGAAAGGATTGTGCAGAGACTACTACATGAGGAGAGGAGAGGAGAGGAGAGGAGAGGAAAAAAAACTAGCAGATCCTCAAAAAATTAATTAACACAGCACTTAATGGCAGCTTTACACGGAGAAAAAAAAATATTAAAAAAAATTATTCACAACAGTCCCCCTAAAAAAAACCAAGATTTTATCGAATAAATAAAAAAAAGACGGCCAAAATAAGTCAGAATATAAATTTTATGGTCAATTTAATAAAAATTAAAAATTTTATATTTATGAATTTGTTAATTTTTTTTTTAATTTTTGAGGTTCTTCTGATCTTTTTTTTTCAGACAACTTCGTTTGAAGTAAAAAATTAATCATCTTGACTCGTTTAATGCTGACCTTTTTTATTGTTATGTTAATTTATCAGTTATTTAGTCAAAAGCGACGTTTCGTCTCCTATTTTTTTTTTGGTAGAGACATCTTCAGGCGCGCTACTAGAAACACCGACAGTAATTTTAATTCGTGTAACTCTTTAACATTTACAATTGCTAAGTTTTTGAAATTTTGAACCTTATATATTTTTATTACATATACAATAACACAAAAAAAATTGTAACGTCGAGAATCTATGTTTAATTTCTTTGTAAATCTAATATTTGTAGTTACACCTGAGGAAGTCTCGAAAAGGTGACGAAACGTGACATTTGAATAAATAGCGATAAATAAATATATATATATGCTGACTTAAATTGGGCCGTCTTTTTTATTTATTTATTGTAAAATTTTAAAGACAGAAAACTATGTTGTAAGATTATTTATTCAAAACTTGGAACGTTTCGTCCTCACATTTTGGGACTTCGTAAGGTGAGTTTCTTCGTGGATCTTATCACAACAAGTTTAGAAAAATTTATCAAAAACAGAAAAGAAATGGAAAATTTTTGTTTTTAAACGTAATTTTTAAACAAGATATTGTTAAATTATATTCCCTAAATTTCGTAAGATTTTATTAAAAACGTGGAACGTTTCGTCCTCACATTTTGGGACTTCATGAGGTGAATTTCTTCGGGGATCTTATCACAACAAGTTTAGAAAAATTTATCCAAAAAAAAGAAAAATGGGAAATTTTTGTTTTTAAACTTAATTTTTTAAACAAGATATTGTTAAATTATATTCCCAAAATTTTATTTGTAAAAATATGGAGAAATTTACCCATCTGAAAATGTGCGAACGAAACGTCATATTAATTACCGTAAATCGGTCGATTAAATGAAATTAATTTTTTTTTGTTTATAAAATTTATGTTCTATTTTCTTTTAAGGTCCTTCTGCTGTATCCTTTTTTTTTAAAAAAAACTGTGTTTAAATGTTAAAAAATATATATTTAATCATTTTGTATCCTATCCAAAAAAAATTGTCTCTACTTATATTTATCATTATTATTAGTTTATGGTGTAATTTTAATTAATGAATGGGCTTGTAGAATACTATGTTATTATAAAAGGGAGGGGGGAACCTTAACAAAACCATTATATATATATATATATATTTAAAACAATTAATCTATAGAAGGTTTACGAAGCCAGGAATCCTTTTTTTAATATACAGAGGTATAAAAGAATTTCGGCATCGTAATTAAAACAGCTATATGTATGATGTAATAAATTTTTGGAAACATCTCAATCAAAAATTTGAGTATATAATATATGTATGTAAAAGTCTCATATGTGTTAATATATTTTTTTTATTTTTTGTTGTTGTTGTAAATTTTACATTTTTTTTAAAAAAAAATGCTTCATCAATGCCTCCATTATAATTTCCTATTCGCTGTGGTACATCCTAACCTATCTTTCGCAAGCCTTTTCATTCCCCCTCCCCGTAAGTAGCACCTCCCACATCCTCCCTAATCTTCTTAGCGTCGTCGTCTTCCGTTTTTACCCCACACACTCAAACACAAAATTCCCTCTAATGTTAAATTTACAGGACCCTAGTATCTTAAAAAGTTATTATTTTTGGCCGTCTCCGTTTTTTATATTTGTATTGTAAATTTTGAAGCCATAAACAGTATCTTGTAAATATACTTTAAAATCAAATTAAAAAAAAAAAATTATTTCAACCGATCAAAGTAGAAAAATAAAAAATAGTTCCTTTCATCCACTAATTTTGCTACGAAATTTTATTAAAATTTATTTTAATTATACATATCATTACATGAATTAAATTAAGCATCACCCGGGTCTAATTTACTTGTTGTCAAAGTTTTTTCAATTAAAAATCCAAAGTTTATGTTTGTAATGTGGGTTTTTACGTTTTTAAAAAAAATTCCATACTAATTAAATGTAACAATTATGTAAAAGAAAAGGGAACGTGGAAGAAGCATTATTATTATTTACCTTATTTTATTTATTTACGCTCAGCAAAAGGTTATATTAGTGTAATTAATTACAAGTTAGTGATTGAATGTTGGGTTTATGTTGGAACGTTTTAAGGGTGAACGGAGAAGAAAATGCAGAGTGAAACAGACAACGAGAAGAAGGAGAAGAAGACGGAGTAAATAAATACAAAAAAAAGAAGAATTAAATCACCGATTTTTTCTTTTCTAAAGGGAAATGAGTTAAGAGAAATGCGAGGAAAAAAACATTCCCTTGACAATGGATTTGTTTTTTGAACATTCTCCATTTTTTTAAAAAATTTTGATTCCATGGAGGAAAAAAGAAAGAGAGACTACAACAAATAATGAGAAATTTTAGTAAAATTTTTTAAAATAATATATATATATATCCGATCATTACATGAATTAAATTAAGCATCACCCAGGTCTAATTTACTTGTTGTAAGTTTTTTTAATTAAAAATCCAAAGTTTATGTTTGTAAAGTGGGTTTTTACATTTTTTAAAAAAATTCCATACTATGTAAATGTAACAATTATGTAAAAGAATAGGAATGTGGAAGAAGCATTATTATTTACCTTCGGTCAGCAAAGGTTATATTAGTGTAATTAATTACAAGTTAGTGAATGAATGTTCGGTTTATGTTGGAACGTTTTAAGGGTGAACGGAGAAGAAAATGCAGAGTGAAACAGAACAACTTGAGGAAGAAGAAGAAGTAAAATACAAAAAAAAAAGAATAATTAAATCACTGATTTTTATTTTTAAAGGGCAGTGAGTTAAGAAGTGGGAGGAAAAAACATTCCTTTCACAACGGATTTGTTTTGGAACATTCTCCATGCTTTTTTAATTTTGATTCCATGGAAAAGAGAGAGGGAAAGACTACGACAACAAATAGCGTGAAATTTTAGTAAAATTTATTTGTATTTTTATATATATATCCGATCATTTCAAGAATCAAATTAAGTACCACCCAGGGTCAGGTTTTAATTAAAAATCCAAAGTATATGTTTGTAATTTGGGTGTTTTTACGTTTTAAAAAAATTCCATACTATGTAAAAATAACAATTATGTAAAAGGAAAGGGAACGTGGAAAAATTATTTACCTTATTAGTGTAATTAATTACAAGTTAGTGTATGTTCGGTTTATGTTGGAAGGTTTTAGGGTGAACGGATAATAAAATGCAGAGTAAAACTGACAACTTGAAGGAGAAGAAGAAGTAAAATACAAAAAAAAATAAGAATTAAGTAATCGATTTTTCTTTTTTAAAGGGCAATGAGTTAAGAGAGATGCGAGGAAAAAAACATTCCCTTAACAATGGATTTGTTTTTTGAACATTCTCCATGCTTTTTTAAATTTTGATTCCACGGGAAAAAAGAGAGAGAAAGACTACGACAATAAATAATGTAAAACTTTAGTAAAATTTATTTGAATTTAATATATATATATATATATATATATGAATCCGATCATTAAATGAATTAAATTAAGCACCACTCAGGGTCAGTTTTTAATTAAAAATCCAAAGTTTATGTTTGTAATGTGGGGTTGTTACGTTTTAAAAAATTCCATACAATGTAAATGTAACAATTATGTAAAAGGAAAGGGAACCTTGAAGCATTATTATTTACCTTATTTATTTATTTACGCTCAGCAAAGGTTACATTAGTGTAATTAATTACAAGTTAGTGAATGAATGTTGGGTTTATGTTGGAACGTTTTTGGGGGGAAAGGAGAAGAAAATGCAGAGTGAAACAGACAACGAGAAGAAGGAGAAGAAGTAAAATCCAAAAAAGAGAATAATTAAATCACTGATTTTTATTTTTAAAGGGCAGTGAGTTAAGAAGTGGGAGGAAAAAACATTCCCTTGGCAACGGATTTGTTTTGGAACATTCTCCATGCTTTTTTTAAATTTTGATTCCACGGAGGAAAAAAGAGAGAGAAAGACTACGACAACAAATAATGTAAAACTTAAGTAAAATTTATTAGAATTTAATATATATATATATATATATATATATATGAATCCGATCATTAAATGAATTAAATTAAGCACCACTCAGGGTCAGTTTTTAATTAAAAATCCAAAGTTTATGTTTGTAATGTGGGGTTTTTACATTTTAAAAAAAATTCCATACAATGTAAATGTAACAATTATGTAAAAGAATAGGGATGTGGAAGAAGCATTATTATTTACCTTCGGTCAGCAAAGGTTATATTAGTGTAATGAATTACAAGTTAGTGAATGAATGTTCGGTTTATGTTGGAACGTTTTAAGGGTGAACGGAGAAGAAAATGCAGAGTGAAACAGACAACGAGAAGAAGGAGAAGAAGTAAAATACAAAAAAAAGAATAATTAAATCACTGATTTTTATTTTTAAAGGGCAGTGAGTTAAGAAGTGGGAGGAAAAAACATTCCCTTCACAATGGATTTGTTCTGGAACATTCTCCATGCTTTTTTAAATTTTGATTCCACGGGAAAAAAAGAGAGAGGGAAAGACTACGACACTAAATAATGAAAATTTAGTAAATTTATTTGTATTTATATATATATATATATATATATATATATATATATCCGATCATTTCAAGAATTAAATTAAGTACCACCCAGGGTCAGTTTTTAATTAAAAATCCAAAGTTTATGTTTGTAATGTGGGGTTTTTACATTTTTAAAAAAAATCCATACAATGTAAATGTAACAATTATGTAAAAGGAAAGGGAACCTTGAAGCATTATTATTTACCTTATTTATTTATTTACGCTCAGCAAAGGTTACATTAGTGTAATTAATTACAAGTTAGTGAATGAATGTTGGGTTTATGTTGGAACGTTTTTGTGGGGGAAGGAGAAGAAAATGCAGAGTGAAAAGGAACAACTTGAAGAAGGAAAAGAAGAAGTAAATAAATACAAAAAAATAAGAATTAAATCACCGATTTTTCTTTTTTAAAGGGAAGTGAGTTAAGAAGTGGGAGGAAAAAAACATTCCCTTCACAACGGATGTTTTTTGAACATTCTCCATGGTTTTTTTAAATTTTGATTCCACGGAGGAAAAAAGAGAGAGGGAGACTATGACAACAAATAATGAGAAATTTTAGTAAAATTTATTTGTAATTATATATATATATCAGATCATTACATGAATTAAATTAAGTACCACCCAGGGTCAGTTTTTAATTTAAAATCCAAAGTTTATGTTTGTAATTTGGGGTTTTTACGTTTTAAAAAAATCCATACTATGTAAATGTAACAATTATGTAAAAGAAAATGGAACGTGGAAGATTATCTATTATTTATTTACTTCGGTCAGCAAAGGTTATATTAGTGTAATTAATTACAAGTTAGTGAATGAATGTTCGGTTTATGTTGGAAGGTTTTAGGGTGAACGGAGAAGAAAATGCAGAGTAAAACTGACAACTTGAAGGAGAAGAAGAAGTAAAATACAAAAAAAAAAAAGAATTAAATCACCGATTTTTCTTTTTTAAAGGGAAGTGAGTTAAGAAGTGGGAGGAAAAAACATTCCCTTAACAATGGATTTGTTTTTTGAACATTCTCCATGGTTTTTTTAAATTTTGATTCCACGGAGGAAAAAAGAGAGAGGGAGACTATGACAACAAATAATGAGAAATATTAGTAAAATTTATTTGTAATTATATATATATATATATATATATATATATATATATATATATATACATCCGATCATTATAATTAAATTAAAGTTTAGTTTACATTTAGGGTCAGTTTTTAATTTAAAAACCAAAGTTTATGATTGTAATGTGGGGTTTACGTTTTAAAAAAATTCCATAGAATGTAAATGTAACAATTATGTAAAAGAAAATGGAACGTGGAAGAAGCATTATTATTATTTACCTTATTTTATTTACCTTCGGTCAGCAAAGGTTATATTAGTGTAATTAATTACAAGTTAGTGAATGAATGTTGGGTTTATGTTGGAACGTTTTACGGATGAACGGAGAAGAAAATGCAGAGTGAAAAGGAACAACTCGAAGAAGGAGAAGAAGAAGTAAATAAATACAAAAAAAGAAGAATTAAATCACCGATTTTTCTTTTTTAAAGGGCAGTGAGTTAAGAGAGATGCGAGGAAAAAAACATTCCCTTGACAACCGATTTTGTTTTTGAACATTCTCCATGCTTTTTTAAATTTTGATTCCACGGAGGAAAAAAGAGAGAGAGAGACCATGACAACAAATAATGAGAAATATTAGTAAAATTTATTTGTAATTATATATATATATATATATATATATATATCAGATCATTACATGAATTAAATTAAGTACCACCCAGGGTCAGTTTTTAATTTAAAATCCAAAGTTTATGTTTGTAATTTGGGGTTTTTACGTTTTAAAAAAATCCATACTATGTAAAAATAACAATTATGATGTGGTGTTTACGTTTTAAAAAAATTCCATAGAATGTAAATGTAACAATTATGTAAAAGAAAATGGAACGTGGAAGAAGCATTATTATTTACCTTCGGTCAGCAAAGGTTATATTAGTGTAATTAATTACAAGTTAGTGAATGAATGTTCGGTTTATGTTGGAACGTTTTAAGGGTGAACGGAGAAGAAAATGCAGAGTGAAACAGAACAACTTGAAGAAGAAGAAGTAAAATACAAAAAAAGAAGAATTGAATCACCGATTTTTTAAAGGGCAGTGAGTTAAGAGAGATGCGAGGAAAAAAAACATTCCCTTGACAATGGATTTGTTTTTTGAACATTCTCCATGCTTTCTTTTAATTTTTGATTCCATGGAATGAGAGAGAGAGAGAGACTACGACAACAACAAGGTGGTCTCCCCTACCACATGGACTCTCCAGTCACGCGCCCTCCGTGGATTGAGGAGTTGGTCAGTAGACATGGCGACTGCTGAAACAGACAACACAAGGTCGTCGTCACGACCATCTTCTCAGACTTGACACAAAAACAGACCTGGGGAGGGGGAAACTTGCAACACGGGGCAGGGGGGGGGGAGAATTAAGGACACAATCAACTGAGAAATTACCTCAGGGTAATCAGGAAAACTCTGTGGAAAAGTGATTAAAACTATATTAGAAGATGGTGAATGATTTCGGCGGAATTGCAATCTTGGACCATGAGGAAATGTCACCCTAGACGGAAAATAATATATATATATATATCACCAGTAGGGTTTGGGGAATTGTTAGGCCAAGAGGCGAGAGGGGGAGGGGGAGGAGGGGAGGAGGGTTGACAGTATGATCCTGAAACAGGCAACTACCCTTTAATACAACCTTTACCTATATATATATACTCCATTGTCTGAGAAAAAACTTTTTTATTTCCCATTGTTGTCTCTCTCCTAAATCAGTTAGACTCTCCTGCTTGAACTTCGGTTGAAGCGTTTCTACTTCCTTTTGAAAAGAGAAAAAGATGGACGAGAAGTGAATCAGAGAGAAGGATATCAGAGAAGATAAAAACAAAATCAATCTATTTTGGATTGCTTTTTTTTTCGAGAGGGGGAGAGAAAGAGAAAAAGAAACAGAGTGAGAGAGTGAGACAAAAACACAGAGACAGATAGAAAAGACAACAAAACACAGAGAGAGACAGAAAACCACAGAGAGACATACAGACAGAGAGAGACAGGCAGACAGAGAGAAAGACAGAGAGACAAAGAGAGAGAGAAAGACAGAGAGACGGAAAGAGAGAGAGAGAAAGACAGAGAGACAGAAAGACAGAGAGAGAGAAAGACAGAGAGACAGAAAGAGAGAGAAAGACAGAGAGACAGAGAGAGAGAGAAAGAGAGAAACAGACAAAGAGAGAAAGAGACGAAGAGAGAAAGAGAGAGAGACAGAGAGAGAGAGAGAAAGAGAGAAACAGGCAGACAGAGAGAAAGAGACGAAGAGAGAAAGAGACGAAGAGAGAAAGAGACGAAAGAAAGAGAGAAACAGTCGGACAGAGAGAGAAAGAGACGAAGAGAGAAACAGACAAAGAGAGAAAGAGACGAAGAGAGAAAGAGAGAAGAGAGAAAGAGAGAAGAGAAGAGAGAAAGAGAGAAGAGAGAAAGAGACGAAGAGAGAAAGAGACGAAGAGAGAAACAGACGAAGAGAGAAACAGACGAAGAGAGAAAGAGACGAAGAGAGAAAGAGAGAAACAGGCAGACAGAGAGAAAGAGACGAAGAGAGAAAGAGAAAGAGAGAAAGAGACGAAGAGAGAAAGAGAGAGAGAGAATTAAGTAACAAAGGAAAACTATATAAGAAGAAAAATGGCAAAGGGGAGAAAGGATAAAGCCGACTTATAGGAGATACTCAGTAAATCCTGTAGAAGAGAAAAATAAGTAAGGAATTTTTAATCTAATTCCATGAGTATGCTAAATTTTACGCCTGAGGAAGTCTCGAAGAGGAGACGAAACATCATTTTGGAATGAATTTATATGCTGTTAAAGGCACGAGGTCTTTCCCGGTGACTGATGAAGATGATGATGGCAGAGGCCAGACATTGAAACGTCACCCTTTGACCCCAGGTTCGAAACCCGAGAGGAATTTTCAGCAAATTTATATGCCGATTTATTGGCCGCCTTTTATCATTTGTGAATTTTAATATATACTAAGAATTCAGAGGTTACTCTAATAGTTTTTCTTTTCCTTCGTCACTTTGTCCGTCTATTAACAGTCTCAATCAATTATTCCCTTCATTTACCACTTTTTCTCTGTTCTCTCCTTTCAGTGTAACTTGTTTCGAGTATTAAATCTCCCTTTTCTTACATTTTTTTTTCACCTTCCTGATTTCTCCCTGTCGCGTATCTTCGCCCTATCAATACACGTAACGGTTTTAAAACGTTGAAAAATATTTATCAGCCTCATGAAAGTAATTTTCTTGTTTCCTGTAGTCATTAGCAAAAAAATGCCAGGCTCGTTGTTCTATTTTTTTTTCTTAAAACTGGCACAAGCCACAAACCCTTCCAGGCCCTAATAATAAAAAAAAACTTAAAAAAGAAATAAAAAGGCTGTTCCGTCTGTCTGTCTGTCTGTCTGTCTGTTCCTTATTTCCCCGAGACACTAAAACATGATATTGGCCCATAAATGCTTTTGCACGACGACGAGGACGAATGTTTGCAATTTAATTTAGACCATCTGCAGGCAGGCAGGCAGGCACTACTACAGCTCATCAAACTGACGTAATAAATTTTACTTTAAAGCAGCAGGACGTAGAGAGGGAGAGAACACGAGGAGAGAAGGAGGGGAAGGGAAGGAGGAGAAGGGAAGGAGGAGAAGGGAAGGGGAAAAGGAAAAAAAATTGGCGAGGCTGTAAATTCCCACCCGAAACAATCCCTTAAGTGAGTAAGGACATACACAGTGCTGCCACTAAAACAGGGTTACTGTCAGAACTTAAATTAGAATCAGACAACTGTTATTGTTGTTTCCATCCCGCAATAGAGACTCAAACATGGGGGAAAAATTATGACTCTTATAATGATTAATAATAATGAGGATGATGATGATGATGACGTCACCATCACGCGTAACTTCTACAGGAAACCGGCTGCAAGTTATTAGAATGGAAGATCAAGATAAGAAAGGCCGTAATCGAGAAAGGAGGAAGGCGAGGATGATGACGTAAATGCCCTTTAAATTATATATAGAACAGGCGACGAAGAAACTTGAAAGGTGGATCACACATAACCTCTAAAGAAGACAGGCAGCAAGTAATTAGAATAGAAGAACAAGAAAAGGAAGGCGGTAATCGAGAAAGGAGGAAGACGAGGATGACGTCAATGCTCTTTAACTGATATATATAGAACAGGCGACGAAGAAAGTTGAAAGAAGGCTTACACATAACCTCTAAAGAAGACAGGCAGCAAGTAATTAGAATAGAAGAACAAGAAAAGGAAGGCGGTAATCGAGAAAGGAGGAAGGCGAGGATGACGTAGAACAGGCGACGAAGAAAGTTGAAAGGAGGCTTACACATAACCTCTAAAGAAGACAGGCTGCAAGTAATTAGAATAGAAGAACAAGATAAGAAAACCGTAACAGAGAAAGGAGGAAGGCGAAGATGACGTCAATGCTCTATAAATTAAATATATAGAACAAGCGACGAAGAAAGTTGAAAGGAGGCTTACACATAACCTCTAAAGAAGACAGGCTGCAAGTAATTAGAATAGAAGAACAAGATAAGAAAACCGTAACAGAGAAAGGAGGAAGGCGAGGATGATGACGTCAATGCTCTATAAATTAAATATATAGAACAAGCGACGAAGAAAGTTGAAAGGAGGCTTACACATAACCTCTAAAGAAGACAGGCAGCAAGTAATTAGAATAGAAGAACAAGAAAAGGAAGGCGGTAACAGAGAAAGGAGGAAGGCGAGGATGACGCAGTCCATGCTCTTTAACTGATATATAAATCAGGGCGATGAAGAAAGTTTAAAAGGAATATGGAAAAGGGGAATAATACTGCAAAGAGAGAAGAAATGAAAACCCTACGCTTCGCCGATGATATTGTAGAATTAGGGGAGTCAGAAGGAGGAGACATGGAAAGCATAATAAATGACCATGAAAACGTGGTCCTAGAGGGAGAGAGGAAGAGTTCAATATGAGGATTAATAGAGGAGGGAAAACAAATAGAATGGGAAACAGTGGAGAAAACGAAGGATGTTAGATTGAAAAGGGATATTTTTGAAGGGAAGCAGTAATAACTAGGGATGGGAGGTAGGTATTGAGAACAGAGTCGTTCTCCCGTCTTGCTAAGATTAATAATGGTCGCCCAAGGGGAAGATGACATCACAGCAGCCGCGGTGAGATGTGGCAACGGAGCCTCCCCTTCCCCTCCCTCCTCCTCCTCCCTTCCTCCCCTCTTCTCCTCCCCACTCTACGGCCTTTACAAAATAAATTTTAAAGGAAGTAACACAGCGGAAGGAGGGAGGAGGAAAGGGAGGTTCACTAATTGTTGTAGTTTTACCCCGGGCGACTGGCTGCACGAGTCACGTTTACCGAGGCACATAAGACTATATTCTCTCTCTCTCTCCCTTTAGAGGTAGAAGCTCGTGAGGAAGTAAAACCTAAAAAAAACAACACGTCACACGACATAATAGCTTTTTAAATGAGTAAATTTAAATATATTAACCGAAAAAGGACTAAGACAAGGATAGGGCAAATAGCAGACAAGTCAGTAAGTAAGGAATAAAATAAAAACAAAACTTAAAAATTCTTCCTTACTGTGTGTAAACTTTTCGTGTAATTGTATTTGTGTGAGTTTTATTTGTTGTTATTTTCCTTTGTATATAGCTGCTGCTGAAGTCACAGCCTCGGGGCCAAATAGCAGCCAAGTAAGTAAGGAATAATAATAATAATAATACAAATTAGGGAATAAAATAAAAACAAAACTTAAAAATTCTTCCTTACTGTGTGTAAACTTTTCGTGTGATTGTATTTGTGTGAGTTTTATTTGTTGTTATTTTCCTTTGTGTATATAGCTGCTGCTGCTGCTGAAGTCACAGCCTCGGGGCCAAATAGCAGCCAAGTAAGTAAGTAAGGAATAATAATATGAAGGATTGTTCGGGCTAAACTGTTAGACCGTGTGTTGCCGCGTGTTCAAGACACGAGACCGTGAAGGTTTGGAGGGGGGGGAGGGGGGAAGGAGGTGATATGAGGAGGAGGAGGGGGAAAGTACAAAGGATCGCGTGTATAAAGCACATTGCTGTCGAGAGGAAACGTTGCCAAGTCTCCTGAATATTCATGCATGCATAACCACCTTGTGTTGTTGTTGTGTTCATCACATGCGCGCCTCACTTCCTACCACCATAACAACAAAAAACTGCTTTTAATAATTTTCCGAGTTGACGTCGTGACGTGACGACGAACACCTTTTTTTCTTTCCTCCCCCCCTTCTTCTTCTCCCCTCTTTCTGCTCTCTATTTATTTATTTTTTACTAAAGAAAATTTAGCTTAATTCCATACGTGACCCTAGAAACTTGTTGGGGATATTTTTTTTTTGGAAATTGAATTTGAATTTAATTAATATACTGCAATTGAGTAGCAGTGTGCGGAGACAGTTACCAAAAAATAAAGTAAACTTAAAAAAATAAAATATGTTATAAATAATAATAATTACACTAATATAATAGAAATTAAAATTAAATCCTAACAAAAAAAATAGGTAAAAAAAAGTACCCATCTCATGGTCCTGTAGGTATCTATTATTTAAGTTTCCCCAATTCCTCGTTTCGCTCCCCATGTAACGCTCGCTACGCTCTGTGTGCCAAAAAAAAAATTTTTTTTTTTTTCAGCAACACATTTCCTAATTTTCAGACCCTTATATTACCCGTAAGTTAAATTTTCTCATTTTCGCGGAAAACCTTCCTTCCTTCCTTGCCTGCCTGAGCTACGCTACTCTGTTTTGGTCTACTATACATGAAGGCACAAAGGGAACTACAGCCGCGGCCATTCAGGTTAGTTAGCCGTGAAGAGTTGATGTTTCCTCCCCTCTTTCAATAGCAAATACGCAGACACACACAGAGACACAGAGAGAGGTAAAGATAGACGGAAAGAGAAAGAGACAGAGGTAAAGATAGAGGAGAAGAGGGAAAAGAAAGATAGAGACAGAGGTAAAGAGGGAAAAGAGAGAGACAGACAGAGGTAAAGATAGAGGGAAAGAGAGAGAGAGAAACAGAGAGGTAAAAGTATAGGAAAGAAGGAGGGAAAGAGAGAGAGGTAAAGATAGGGAGAGAGAGAGAGAGAAAGGTAAAGATAGAGGGAGAGAGAGAGGTAAAGATAGATAGAGAGAGAGAAACAGAGAAGTAAAATTACGGGAAAGAGGGAGGGAAATAGAGAGAGGTATAGATAGATAGGGGGAGAGAGAGAGGTTAAGATAGGGAGAGAGAGAAATGTAAAGATAGAGGGAAAGAGAGAGAGGTAAAGATGGAGGGAAAAGGAGAGGGAGAGAGACAGAGGTAAATATAGAGGGAAAGAGAGAGAGGTAAAGAGTAGAAGAGAAAGAGAGAGAAGAGAGAGAGAGGTAAAGATAGAGGAGAAGAGAGGAAAGAAGAGAGAGAGAACAGAGAGTAAAGAGAGGGAAAGAGAGAGAGAAAGTAGAGAGAGGATAGAAGATAGAGAGAGAGAGAGAAGAGAGAAAGAGAAGAGAGAAAGAGAGAGAGGTAAAGAGATAGAGAGAGAGGAGAGAGACAGAGGTAAAGATAGAGAGGAAGAAGAGAGAGAAGAGAAGAGAAAGGTAAAGATAGAGGGAAAGAGAGAGAGAGAAGAGAAAAGAGAGAGAAGAGAGAGGAAAGAGAAGAGAGAGAGGAAGAGAGGAAAGAGAGGGAGAGAGAAGGAAAGAGAGGAGAAGAGAGAGAAGAAGATAGAGAGAGAGAAAGAAGAGAGAGAGAAGAGGTAAAGAGAGAGGAAAGAGAGAGAGAAAGAGAGAGATAGAGAGAGAGAGAAAGAGAGGAAAAGAAGGAGAGAGAAGCAGAAAGATAGAGGGAAAGAGAGAGACAGAGGTAAAGATAGAGGGAAAGAGAGAGACAGAGGTAAAGATAGAGGGAAAGAGAGAGAGAAGAGGAAATAGAGAGGAAAAGAGAGAGACAGAGAAGTAAGAGAGAAAGAGAGAGACAGAGAAGATAGAGGGAAAAAGAGAGAGAGATAGAGGGAAAGAGAGAGACAGAGGTAAAGATAGAGGGAAAGAGAGAGACAGAGGTAAAGATAGAGGGAAAGAGAGAGAGAGACAGAGGTAAAGATAGAGGGAAAGAGAGAGACAGAGGTAAAGATAGAGGGAAAGAGAGAGAGAGGTAAAGATGGAGGGAAAAGGAGAGGGAGAGAGACAGAGGTAAAGATAGAGGGAAAGAGAGAGAGACAGAGGTAAAGATAGAGGGAAAGATAGATAGATAGATAGAGAGAGAGAGAGAGAGAGAGGGAGAGAGAGAGAGAGAGAGAGAGAGATAGATATTTACTAGTTAAGCGAGTTCTCTGCTCCAGCGTGGAGAATAATATTTGTCGTTTCCGAATCAGCGACTGCGAAACGCTAAAATATTATGCAAAACAAACAAGCGACGATGACGCTCAACAAATCTCCATGATGATTTGTTTGATCAGCAAAGTAGACGAGGGATCCATCAGGCCACGAGGAGGAGGAGGAAGGGGGACCACTCAACACCCACCCTTATGCACTGGCACGGATTACCTTTTAAAGACCTTTACTGAGGAATTGTGACCGCAGGGCGAATAATAAACTAGCATTAGAAACAAATAATTAACTGGAACACATTATAAAGGATTTTTGAAGAACATAGAAAAATAAAATATCGAGAAATAAAGAGGCTAATACATAACCTCTACAGAAGAACAGTCATTAGAATAGAAAATCAAGGAACGAAAGCCGTAATCAAGAATGGAGTAAGACAGGGATGACGTCCATATATATATAGAAGAGGCGATGCAGCAAGTTAAAACTGAATATGGAAAAGCAATCATACTGCAAGGAGGAGAAAAAAAACCCCTACGGTTTTCCGACGATATTTTATCATTAGGAGGAATCAGAAGAAGAAGACTTGGAAACCATAATAAATGGCATGAAAGTGGTCACTGAGGATTAATAGAGGAGGGAAAACGAAGGTGATGGAGTGTAGTATGGGGGGGAAACAGTGGAATAACAAAGGCTGTTAGATTCGGGAAGCGAAATTTTTGAAGGAAAATTAAGGAATTCTGCTACTAGAGTAGGATAGCAAGGAGGAAGAGGACTTTACTAATATAGGCTAATATAAGCCTGAATATTAGGAAAACGTTGCCGGAAAAAAAATGTTCCTATTGAGCGTTACTGTTGTATCGGTGTGCAAAACCGTGGACGATAGGAGTTGGGAGAGGAAAAGGGGAAAAAATAAATAGAAGGCTTTGAAAAGTGATGCTATAGGAGATTAGCTGATTAGGGAAAGTAACTAACTAACTGAGAAGCTCTAAACAGAATAGGAGACGAGGGAATAATATGGAGGACTTTTGAAAGGAAAAGATTAATGGGCCGTATTTTGAGACACGAGGGTCTTGGAAAATTAGCATTAGAAGGAAGTGAGTGGGGGAATAAGAAGAGCAGAGAAGATACAAGGCCGGAAGATGGAATACGCTAGGCAGATTAAGCCTATGATTTAGGATGTTGGTAATTTTATTCGCAAAAAGGAAAAAGGCTTGCGCAAAATAGTTTAGCGTAGGAGCAGAAAAACGGAGGGCAAAAGATGGAATACGCTAGGCAGATTTAGGATGTGGTATTTTTTATGCGATAAGGAAAAGGCTTGCGCAAGATAGTTTAGCATAGGAGCAGAGAAAACGGAGGGCAAAAGATGGAATACGCTAGGCAGATTAAGGTATGATTTAGGATGTGGTATTTTTTATGCGATAAGGAAAAGGCTTGCGCAAGATTGTTTAGAATAGGAGCAGAGAAAATGGAAGCCAAAAGATGGAATACGCTAGGCAGATTAAGAGTATGATTTAGGATGTTGGTATTTTTTTTGCGTAAAGGAAAAGGCTTGCGCAAGAGAGTTTAGCGTGGTGAATCGCGTTGGACCAGTCTAAGGATAAATACGAGGACATCAAATTTAAATCTCAAATAACTCCAAGTAAAAACAGAAATCCAATTAAGGGAAAACGTTAATTAATTTAATTAATACAGTCCTAAATATTTACGTAAGAAGTTTGATTCAGGGAAATTATAGTAAAATGTTGTTTTTTTTTGGGGGGGGGAAGGATGCCTTGAGATTAGGCCCAGGGTGGTTATTATTTAGTCTGTTTGGTTTCCCTTCCCCTGAACAGCGCGCCCTTGTTGTAGTAGCTAGGGACGAGTTGACGTCACTCTGACGTCACCACCGCTATATTGCGTTTGTGACGCAGCCAGTTCTCTCTCTCTCTCTCTCTCTCTCTCTCTCCCTTTATTAGCCCGCTTGGCAGCCTTCGGTGTTTTAATCTTAATGAACTGTCCCTCTCCCCTCTCCCTCTCCTCTCCTCTCCCTTCCTCCCAGTGCAGAGACTGAGTGAGGTATAGATTTACACACACACACACACGTATGATGTTCCTGGACTCGAGTCTAATCACAAAAAAATTTTTTGCTTACGTATTTAGTGTTAACACGTGTCAAGCTTTAATACCGTTTCAAAAATAAGTTTTTTTTAAAAAAATATTGAGGTTACATATAGAATGTATTTAAATATCTATATAGGTATACTAAAATAAGGAAAAAAATATATATACGCATATTTTTGCCTCTTTTTAAAAAAATTATTTTGCAAATAAAAAAAAGAAGCCATTGTGTGACATTTTTTTTTTACAAGTCCACTTATTAAATTACAAGTTGGTTTATTCAGTCTTAAGCCCGGATCTGTTTTTTTTTCGCCTTTACCCTTCCCTCCCTTCATTGCGAACCTATCTTGCGCAAGCCTTTTCTTTTCCTTATCACTAGCACATCACACACATCTTGTGCTTAGTGTATTCCAACCTTTGCCTATCCTCTTCTCTTCTTACCCATCATCAACCGTATTCTGCTTAGAGTATTCCTACCTTTGCCTTTTCTTTTTCCCTTCTTACCCATGAACCGTACTCTGCTTAGAGTATTCCAACCTTTTGCCTATCCTCTTCCATCAACCGTATTCTGCTTAGTGTATTCCAACCTTTGCCTATCCTATTCCTTTCTTATCCGCACTCACTTCTCTCTAGTGCTAATTTTAGCAACAACCCACTTGTGTTAAAACGTGGCCCTATTAATCTGTCCCCTTCTCTTAGTCCCCGTCCTCCACCATATTGTTCGGTTCCCCCCTACCTCTTATTCTGTTTAGAACTTCCTGGTTAGTCACCTTATCCTCCACTATCCGTCTGATTTTGTAGCGTTCGCCTACATAGCACCACAACATTTCAAAGGTTTCCTATTCTTTTCCCTTCAAAGTCCTCCATATTGTTCGCTATTCTGTTTAGAATTTTCCTGGATAGTGATTCTATCCTCCTCATCCGTCTCATTCTCCTATAGCAGCTTCTATTATTTTCCTTTCCTTTCCCCCCTCCCTAACTCCAACTCCTGTCGTCCACACGTGTTTCTCTCGTACCCGTGTAACGCTCCATAACCAACTTTTATGAGGTGACTTGTGAGGCATTCCCGGGTGTAGTTGATGCAGAAATGGTTCTCGGGTTCCCCACTCGGTCGGGCGCAGGCTGAAGATGAAAACGCGACGTTTCGACGACCAAGTAAGAGCATCTTCAGCCTTAATATGACGTCAGAGACCACTTGAGCCTGAAGATGACGTCAGAAACCACTTGAGCCTGAAGATGACGTCAGAAACCACTTGAGCCTGAAGATGACGTCAGAGACCACTTCAGGCTAAAGATGACGTCAGTGACCACTTGAGCCTGAAGATGACGTCAGAAACCACTTGAGCCTGAAGATGACGTCAGAGACCACTACAGGCTGAGGATGACGTCAGAACACTTGGTCGTCGAAACGTCGCGTTTTCATCTTCAGCCTGCACCCGAGTGGAAACATGAGAACTATTTCTGCATGTATAGCAAATGTTTTCCTAATATTCCCATTTCAGTTAGCCGTAAGTAAATTCCTCTTCCTTGCTATCCTACTCTACTCTAGTAGCAGAATTCCCTTAACTTCCCTTCAAAAATATCCCTTTTCTCAATCCAACAGCCTTTGTTAGTCCAGTGTTTCTCGTCCATCACGCCTTGATCTTGTCTCTATTAATCCTCGTGTTGTACTCTCGCTCGCTCCAGGACCCACGGTCATGCCATCTATTATGGTTTCCTAGTCTCCTCCTGATACTACAGTAGTGTGTGTGTGTGTCTCGTAATCCGCCATCACAGTCTGTCTGTTGTGTGACAAGGGCCCCATAACTCAGGGAACGAACACGTGTTGCTGCACAGCCAACACGCGCTCGTGTCAGCTTGGCTACTCGTCCGTCAGCGAGACTCTCTCTCCTCTCCTCTCCTCTCCTCATATGGACGACGACGACGCGGAGGATACGGCGCAAGAGTGACGTCACACAGGACAATGGAAACCCTCAGGCTTTGGAAGCGGACTGAATTATTAGTACAACTATTACTACTTGCGGATAGAAAAACTGACCTCGGAAAGTAATTAAAATTATTAAAAGAAGCTGCTTTTTTGAAACGTGGTGCTAGAGGAGTATGAAGCCAGCCAGTCAGCACAAATTGGAATTGAAGGGCAAGAAAGGAAAGCAAAAAATGAAGAAAGGAGTAAGAGAAAAGGATGACCACGGTCTTTAAGTCATATATATAACAGGCGATGAAGAAAGATAAAACGGAATGATATTGCAAGGAGAACAAAGAAGACCTTAAGCTGTATATGTTGTTTTTTTTCTTTGTGAAAAACTAAGAAAATGTCGAAAATTGTAAAAGGGTTTAAGAGAAAGCTAAGTTTGAAAACTACAGTCTAGAATTTAAAAAATAAATAACACACCAAGGTAAACAAAAAATCAATTTCACATCAAAATTTATTTACTTTTAAGGAACCATTGTGTGAATTGAGAGTAATTTGCGGTTCAGCCAGATAATATATTTCCTTATTATTATTATTTCCACTAATGTTATAATGTTCATTATTAATTATGATTTTCGATATTTTTTTTTTGTTTTGTAATTGCACGTTCCTTACGCCATTCGTGAAATGAGTCCCTGGACACTTTGTTACGTCAGCATTGCATCATCAATAATACAGAAACGTATCATTATTGAAATTTTTATCTCTCGGGTATGATTCCATTGCCAGAGTAAAGAAAGAGAGAAACAGAGAGATGAGAAGCGAATCAGATATCAGAGAGAGAAAGAGACAGAGAGAAAAATATCAAAGAAAGAAAAGAATATCAGAGAGAAGAAAAGAATATCAGAGTTAGAGAAAAACAGAGAAAAAATATCAGAGTTAGAGAAAGAGAGAAAAAAATTTCAGAGTTAGAGAAATAAAGAGAAAAATTCAGAGCTAGAGAGAGAGAGAGAAAAAAAAGAATATCAGAGAGAAAAAAGAATATCAGAGAGAGAGGAAAGAATATCAAAAAGAGAAAAAAGAATATAAGAAGGAGAAAAAAAAGAACATCAGGGGGAGAGAGAGAACAGAATGTCAGAGAGAGAGAGAGAGAATATCAGAGAGAAAAAAGAATATCAGAGAGAGAAAAGAATATCAGAGAGAAAGAAAAAAAAGAATATCAGAGAGAGAAATAAGAATATCAGAGAGAAAAAAAGAATATCAGAGAGAAAAAAGAATATCAGAGAGAAAAAAGAATATCAGAGAGAGAGAGAGAGAGAGAAAGAATATCAAAAAGAGAAAAAAGAATATAAGAAGGAGAAAAAAAGAACATCAGGGGGAGAGAGAGAACAGAATGTCAGAGAGAAAGAAAAAAAAGAATATCAGAGAGAGAAATAAGAATATCAGAGAGAAAAAAAGAATATCAGAGAGAGAGAGAAGAATATCAGAAAGAGAGAAAAAAGAGCATCAGAAAGAGAAAAAAAGAATACAAGAAAGAGAGAAAAAAGAACATCAGAGAGGGAGAGAGAGAACAGAATGTCAAACAGAGAGAAAAAAAGAATATCAGAGAGAGAGAGAGAAGAATATCAGAAAGAGAGAAAAAAGAGCATCAGAAAGAGAAAAAAAGAATACAAGAAAGAGAGAAAAAAGAACATCAGAGAGGGGGAGAGAGAGAACAGAATGTCAGAGAGAGAGAAAAAAAGAATATCAGAGAGAAAAAAGAATATCGGAGAGAGGAAAGAATATCAAAAAGAGAAAAAAGAATATAAGAAGGAGAAAAAAAAGGACATCAGGGAGAGAGAGAGAACAGAATGTCAGAGAGAGAGAGAAAAAAAGAATATCAGAGAGAGAAATAAGAATATCAGAGAGAAAAAAAGAATATCAGAAAGAGAGAAAGAAAGAATATCAGAAAGAGAGAAAAAAAGAATATCAGAAAGAGAGAAAAAAAGAATATCAGAAAGAGAGAAAAAAAGAATATCAGAAAGAGAGAAAAAAAGAATAACAGAAAGAGAATAAAAAGAATATAAGAAACAGAAAAAAGAACATCAGAGAGAGAGAGAGACGAAGGATAGCAGAGAAACGAGCGAGAGAAGAGAAGGGGGAAATTAGAGTCGGTGCAAGTAAGAATGTCTGCGTGCGACCCTGCGACCTTTGGCACGCGGGGGTCAGGTCAGGTCAGAGAGTGCGCAGGGTCCAGCAGCCATGCCGTAACCATGGCGACGAACAGAGCGACTTTCCAAAAAACCCCTTCTCTGCGTCATTCTCCTTCACACAACCATTAGATCAGAAAATCTTATTTTCTTTTCAAGTACTGCAAAGTGTTTAAAGGAACTCTACGAAGTTTTTAGAAAAAAATAAAATAAAATTATTTTCCCTCCCCCTTCCACAGTTGAATTCAATTTCAAAAAATAATACTGGAAAATATTAAAAATTATTGTCTGCCCCTCTATATATATATATATAAATGTGTTTGAAAAAAGGTGAAAAAATATATACTCAAGTACGTTACTAAAAAAAGAAAACATTATCAAAGCTGCCAAATTTTGAAAATAATTTTCAAAAAAAATATGTCGTCAACAACAAAAGAAATACTTAATAAAAACCAAAAAAAATTCTGACATTGCTACATAGGCGAAGAGATAAGTCCAGCAGGAAAGGGGTTGAAAGAAAGGAACCAGAGTAAGAAAGCAGTGGAAGGAAGGAAGGAAGAAAGGAAGGAAGGAAGGAAGAACATTAACTGGAAGGAAGCAGAGGAAGAGCGAAAGAGAGAAATCAGATAAATGACTCCCAAGAGCTGCGACAAGGATAACGGACTACGAGTCTGCACGAACGCGTCGAAGCTGGAAAAAAGGGGAAAAAGCTTGCAAAAAAATATTTTTTTTAAGGCAAAAAGAAGAGTCTCAATAATTTTCTAATTACGATTTTTACTAATTTCGAATTCAATTAATGTTTTTTCTTGGTTGTTTATTCTATTTACGTAAAAATAAACTTATATAAATAAGCTTATATAACAAAACTGTAACTCGCCCTACATATAAATAAATAAATATACAGATTAAAAGAATTTGGAACTGTATTTTAAAGCAATTTAGAAATAAATAAAATACAATAATTAAATGAATCAACTTCAAATTAATACAGGAAGCAGAAAAGTAATGGAGTGAAAAGTTGCAAAAGAGGTTAATGAAGTAATGTAGAAAGCGAGGAGGGGGAGGAGTAGACAGCGGCATGCTGATATGCAAACCTGACAGAATTTGGTTTTTTTTTGTGTACGTTGTCACCCTGCAGAGTAATTGAGTTAACTTACGCACGTCAATTGTAATCGCGCGCTCATCGCCGGGTACCCATATAAGGTCTTGACTCTGCAAGATATATATAAACACATATTCATGTAAAATAAAGCGTGTGTGTGTGGATCCCTACTTGGATCATCTAATGCCACAGGAGTAAAGTACACAGCCTCATATTAGTGAAGGGGGAGGGAGAGAGAGGGAGAGGGGGAGAGGAGGGGGAGGGGATTATTGTAGCGCGTCGTGGAATTTGGGAAAAAAAAGAAAAATAAAGGAAAGGCGTGCGATGGAGGCGAGGTATTATTAGGTGGTGTTGATCCCTTCCTCCCTCCCCTTACCCCCTGAAAGTATCGTTTAATGCAGTCTCTTTGAGCAGATCGCAATCTCGGAAGTGAAAGAGCATCGCTTAACCGTTAAGTACAGTCGGCGAGTCTCACTCCTCTACTCCTAGTCCTGCTTCAAGGAACTTGCCGGCTGCTTTAGAAATGGGAAGACGGTGTGTGTGAAGTTTTTATGTAGTGTAAAAATGCTATCGATTTCTCTGGGAAACATAAGGTAAGGTAATAAGTGGGTCAGAGAGAGAGAGAGAGAGAGAAGGGATAAGAAGGGGGAAAAGAGGGAAAGGGAGAAAGAGAGAAGGGCATAAAGAGACAAGGGGGAAAAAGTGAGAAGGGGAGAAAGAGAATGGGGAAGAGAAGGGGGAAAGAGAAGGGTAGACAGAAGGAAAAGGAGAGACGGGAAAGGAAAGAGGGAAAGGAGAAAGGGAAAACGAGAGAGGGAAAAGGAGAGATAGAGAAGGAGAGAGAGGAAGAGAAAGGAGACAATAGGAGAGGAGAAAAGAGAGAGGGAAAAAGAGAGGAGAGAGGAAAAGAGAGACAGAAGGAGAAATGAGAAGGGAGACAGAAGGAGAAATAGACAGAAGGAGAGATAGAGGAAGGAGAGACGGAAAAGGAGAGAGGAAAAGGAGAGGGGGAAAAGAGAGATTGAGAAGGAGAGAATAAAAGTAGAGACAGAAGGAGAGAACAAAAGTAGAGAACAGAAGGAGAGAATAAAAGTAGAGACAGAAGGAGGGAAAAAATTAGAGACAGAAGTACAGGTAAAAGGAGAGAGACAGAAGTACAGAAAGAAGGAGAGATACAAGGAGAGATAGAATTAGAGATAGAAGGACAGGCAGAAGGAGAGAGACACAGAAGTAGAGACAGTAGTACAGGCAAAAGAAGAGATAGAAGGGGAGAGAGAAGGAGAGATAGAGAATAGAGAGATGGGAGGAGGGACAGAGGATGTAAATATGGGGACAGGGGAGAGGATGGAGAGGAGGTAGGGAGAGAGGGGAGAGATGGATCCATATTAATAGTCAGAGTCAGATTTACAGAGTGAAGCAAAGAGTTAAGTTTTACAGACTTCTTGTAGAAATTTTTATTTCAGGTTTTTCGACATTTAAAAAAAACTACGGTCTATTTTATTTAAGGAGAAATTATGTGGAATAAAAAGTTCTTTGGGATTCAACTTGGGTCGTGTTATATTTCAAAGTCGAACGTTTCGTTGAATATCTCATTCATCTGCAGTCTTTGGACTGAATACCAAAAAGAAAAAACACGAGCAGACAATCTGAAGATTTACAAAAAGAGTTTAGAAGATTTACATTCTCCCAACTCTTCCTCTCCTCACGTTCCTCACCTCCCATCCCTCCACTCTTTGTCTCCCTCTCTCTCTCTCCCCCTCCTATTTCCTTCTCTCTTCTCTCTCTCTTCCCGATCTTTCCTCTTTATCTCTCCCACTCCCCCTTTCTGCTCCCTCTCTTCCCTTTCTCTCCCTCTATATATATGACGTAACTATTGCCTCCTCTTATTACTTTCCAGATATATTAGTACATTGCATATAAACTTAATACCATCTTCCCATTACAATTCCATCCGGGAAAAATTTTATGTAATCACCTTCAAATTTTTATTGAAACGACTGTAATTAAAATTATTTTCACAAAAAAAATAATAATAAAAAAAAAGATTCGTTGATCCGTGGTAGTAAAAGAGTGTATCTGAAAAAGCAGGATTTAGCTGCCCCAACCCCCTCCCCCTAGGTCACCTTCTATCTTAATTAAATCTCTTCTATTGCCTGTTCTACTGTCTCTACTTCTGTCTCTCTCCTTCTGCCTCTCCTTCTATCTCTAATTCTATCTCTCCTTGTATCTCTCCTTTTTTTTGTACTTCTGTCTCTCTCCTTTTACCTGTACTTCTTTCTGTATTCCTGTCTCTGTACTTCTGTCTTTACTTTTTTTCCCTCCTTCTGTCTCTACTTTTGTTGTCTCCTTGTGTCTCTACTTTTGATGTCTCTTTCTGTCTCTACTTTTGTTCTCTCCTTCTGTCTCTCTCCTTCTGCCTGTCCTTCTATCTCTAATTCTATCTCTCCTTGTATCTCTCCTTTTTTTGTACTTCTGTCTCTCTCCTTTTACCTGTACTTCTTTCTGTATTCCTGTCTCTGTACTTCTGTCTTTACTTTTTTTCCCTCCTTCTGTCTCTACTTTTGTTGTCTCCTTGTGTCTCTACTTTTGATGTCTCTTTCTGTCTCTACTTCTGTCTCTCTCCTTCTGCCTCTCCTTCTATCTCTAATTCTATCTCTCCTTGTATCTCTCCTTTTTTTGTACTTCCGTCTCTCTCCTTTTACCTGTACTTCTTTCTGTATTCCTGTCTCTGTACTTCTGTCTTTACTTTTTTTCCCTCCTTCTGTCTCTACTTTTGTTGTCTCCTTGTGTCTCTACTTTTGATGTCTCTTTCTGTCTCTACTTCTGTCTCTCTCCTTCTGCCTCTCCTTCTATCTCTAATTCTATCTCTCCTTGTATCTCTCCTTTTTTTGGTACTTCTGTCTCTCTCCTTTTACCTGTACTTCTTTCTGTATTCCTGTCTCTGTACTTCTGTCTTTACTTTTTTTCCCTCCTTCTGTCTCTACTTTTGTTGTCTCCTTGTGTCTCTACTTTTGATGTCTCTTTCTGTCTCTACTTCTGTCTCTCTCCTTCTGCCTCTCCTTCTATCTCTAATTCTATCTCTCTGATCTCCTTTTTTTGTACTTCTGTCTCTCTCCTTTTACCTGTACTTCTTTCTGTATTCCTGTCTCTGTACTTCTGTCTTTACTTTTTTTCCCTCCTTCTGTCTCTACTTTTGTTGTCTCCTTGTGTCTCTACTTTTGATGTCTCTTTCTGTCTCTACTTCTGTCTCTCTCCTTCTGCCTCTCCTTCTATCTCTAATTCTATCTCTCCTTTTTTTGTACTTCCGTCTCTCTCCTTTTACCTGTACTTCTTTCTGTATTCCTGTCTCTGTACTTCTGTCTTTACTTTTTTTCCCTCCTTCTGTCTCTACTTTTGTTGTCTCCTTGTGTCTCTACTTTTGATGTCTCTTTCTGTCTCTACTTCTGTCTCTCTCCTTCTGCCTCTCCTTCTATCTCTAATTCTATCTCCTGTATCTCTTTTTTTGTACTTCCGTCTCTCTCCTTTTACCTGTACTTCTTTCTGTATTCCTGTCTCTGTACTTCTGTCTTTACTTTTTTTCCCTCCTTCTGTCTCTACTTTTGTTGTCTCCTTGTGTCTCTACTTTTGATGTCTCTTTCTGTCTCTACTTCTGTCTCTCTCCTTCTGCCTCTCCTTCTATCTCTAATTCTATCTCTCCTTTTTTTTGTACTTCTGTCTCTCTCCTTTTACCTGTACTTCTTTCTGTATTCCTGTCTCTGTACTTCTGTCTTTACTTTTTTTCCCTCCTTCTGTCTCTACTTTTGTTGTCTCCTTGTGTCTCTACTTTTGATGTCTCTTTCTGTCTCTACTTCTGTCTCTCTCCTTCTGCCTCTCCTTCTATCTCTAATTCTATCTCTCCTGTATCTCTTTTTTTGTACTTCCGTCTCTCTCCTTTTACCTGTACTTCTTTCTGTATTCCTGTCTCTGTACTTCTGTCTTTACTTTTTTTCCCTCCTTCTGTCTCTACTTTTGTTGTCTCCTTGTGTCTCTACTTTTGATGTCTCTTTCTGTCTCTACTTCTGTCTCTCTCCTTCTGCCTCTCCTTCTATCTCTAATTCTATCTCTCCTTGTATCTCTCCTTTTTTTGTACTTCCGTCTCTCTCCTTTTACCTGTACTTCTTTCTGTATTCCTGTCTCTGTACTTCTGTCTTTACTTTTTTTCCCTCCTTCTGTCTCTACTTTTGTTGTCTCCTTGTGTCTCTACTTTTGATGTCTCTTTCTGTCTCTACTTCTGTCTCTCTCCTTCTGCCTCTCCTTCTATCTCTAATTCTATCTCTCCTTGTATCTCTCCTTTTTTTGTACTTCTGTCTCTCTCCTTTTACCTGTACTTCTTTCTGTATTCCTGTCTCTGTACTTCTGTCTTTACTTTTTTTCCCTCCTTCTGTCTCTACTTTTGTTGTCTCCTTGTGTCTCTACTTTTGATGTCTCTTTCTGTCTCTACTTCTGTCTCTCTCCTTCTGCCTCTCTCCTTCTATCTCTAATTCTATCTCTCCTTTTTTTGTACTTCTGTCTCTCTCCTTTTACCTGTACTTCTTTCTGTATTCCTGTCTCTGTACTTCTGTCTTTACTTTTTTTCCCTCCTTCTGTCTCTACTTTTGTTGTCTCCTTGTGTCTCTACTTTTGATGTCTCTTTCTGTCTCTACTTCTGTCTCTCTCCTTCTGCCTCTCTCCTTCTGCCTCTCCTTCTATCTCTGTACCTTTTTTTGTACTTCCGTCTCTCTCCTTTTACCTGTACTTCTTTCTGTATTCCTGTCTCTGTACTTCTGTCTTTACTTTTTTTCCCTCCTTCTGTCTCTACTTTTGTTGTCTCCTTGTGTCTCTACTTTTGATGTCTCTTTCTGTCTCTACTTTTGTTCTCTCCTTCTGTCTCACTCCTTCTACATATATATATAACTAACACTTGGTAGTGCTTGAGGAGAGAGAGAGAGAAACGTTGCAGGACTCTTAATAAAGATATGTAAAGATGAGTCGTCCAATGAAGAGCAACGTGAAGAGATGACGTCACGAGGACTTGGACAGTTCACAGTATTGACGTTAGAGGTGTTAGGTGTAAGGTAAAGCCAGGAGCAGTGATGGACGACTTCTCCGCCCCGCTATAGGCTATTTACGGTCGGGAATTGGTCGTTAAGCGCCTGTGTTTATTCGCCGAGCTCCACGACGGTGATTTAAGGTGAAACAGAGAGAGAGAGAAAGCCAGAGAGACAGAGAGAGAGAGAGAGAGATAAGGAGAGAGACAGAGACAGAGACTACTTTATGACAAGATGCTCCATCAATATCCCCCCCATATATGAAAAGAAAAAAACAATATATAAATTACCAATTACATTTTGACTAAAAATTAAAATTTTCGTAGAGCGACAAAGGATAAAGGATAAATCCACTCTCTCACAGAGAGAAAAAAAAAACCCGGAAAGGTCATCACCTGTTAAGAACTGAGCTAAGTAAAGGGACACGGGGACTGAAATTTTGGCAATAAAACTGAAAGGTGGGGGGAAAAAAAGGAAAAAAAATAATAGATTTTCTATTTTTTTTTCTCTCAACCATAAAGATCACACAACAGAAGAATTTAATTCGATTTAGTCATTTTAGTCACAAGCCTAATTTAAAAAAATATATATTTTGCCGGCTCGAAGAACTTTTATTATTTAGGCGAAGAAGGTAAATAATGGAAAATAATTAGAGGAGGTAATAAGTATGTCATAGAGAGAGGGGAGGAGGGAGAGAAAGAGGGGAGAGATAAAGAGGAAAGAGGAAAGAGGAGAGAGAGAGAGAGAGAGAGAGAGGAAAGAGGAGAGAGATGTCTGAAAAGTAGACAAATTATTTATTTTTTGTTATCGCTATAAAGAGAAAATTTTCTGTTGAACTTGAGGAAGTTGGTACACACAATATCTACTTGTTGCGTTTTTTGGGGGGGAAGGGTGGAGGGGGAGGGGAGGAGGGGGGAGGAGGGGAAAAATTTGATCATTTTCGGTAAAACCGAAACACTACTGACAACAAACTAATAATAACAACTTAACCCTTGCCTCGATTTTTAAGGGCATTTTTTTTTTGTTTGTTCGTTTGAGTGTGACATAAATAATATCTTTGCCGCTATTGTATTACCGTCGCAGGTAGCAAGGAAGCAAGCACCTGGAGCTGGAGAAGGCGTTACATATGCATGGAGGATAATCCTCAGTCACTCAGTCAGGAATTTGACTAACAAAGACGTCCAACAACTCAATTAGTAACGCATCAACAACAACAGCAACAGCAAAAAAAACATTAATACTATTCTCCCGCCCCCCCAAAAAATGGCCTTGGCCCCATATGCAGAAAAAAGGAATACTTTTCTCCCCCCCCAAAAATTGACCTTGGCCAATGCAAAATAAGGAATACTATTCTCTCGCCCCCAAAAAATGGCCTTGGCCCCATGAGTAAAAAAATGGAATACTATTCTCCTCCCCCCCCCAAAAAATGGCCTTGGCCCCATGTGCAAAAAAAGGAATACTATTCTCCCTCCCAAAAAAATTGTCTTGGCCCCATGTGCAAAAAAAGGAATGCTATTCTCCCGCCCCCCCCAAAAAATGGCCTTGGCCCCATGAGCAAAAAAAGGAATACTATTCTCCCCCTCCCAAAAAATGGCCTTGGCCCAATGAGTAAAAAAAGGAACACTATATTCTCCTCCCCCACAAAAATGCCTTGGCCCATGTGCAAAAAAAGGAATACTATTATCCCTCCCCCCCAAAAAATAGCCTTGGCCCCATATGCAATAAAATGGAATACTATTCTCCCACCCCCCAAAAACTGGCCTTGGCCTCATGTGCAAAAAAAGGAATACTATTCTCCCCCTCCCAAAAAAATGGCCTTGGCCCCATGTGCAAAAAAAGGGAATACTATTCTCCCGCCCCCAAAAAAATGGCCTTGGCTCCAAGAGCAAAAAAAGGGAATACTATTCTCCTCCCCCAAAAAAATGGCCTTAGCTCCAGAGCAAAAAAAAATCTGTACGTAGTTTCCTCTGCATGACGTGACAACCTCGCATCTTAAAGAGTAGTGGAAGGTAACATTATAACCGTCCAACCTACTCCCCAAAAAAAACCCAATAAAAAATAGAAAATATACAAATTTTCATAAAGGTTCAACACAACGTTTCTAAAAAAATAGCCTTGGCCCTATGAGCAAAAAAAAGGAATACTATTCTCCCCCTCCCAAAAAATAGCCTTGGTCCATTGAGTAAAAAAAGGAATACTATTCTCCCTCCTCTCCCACAAAAAATGGCCTTGGCCCCATGTGCAAAAAAAGGAAAACTATTCTCCCGCCTCCCTCCCAAAAATGGCCTTGGCCCAATGAGCAAAAACAGGAATATCATTCTCCTTCCTCCCCCCCAAAAAATAGCCTTGGCTCCAAGTGCAAAAAAAGGGAATACTATTCTCCTCCCCCAAAAAAATGGCCTTAGCTCCATGTGCAAAAAAAAATCTGTACGAAGTTTCTTCTGCGTGACGTGACAACCTCGCATCTTAAAGAGTAGTGGAAGGTAACATTATAACCCTCCAACCTCCTCCCCCCCCCAAAAAAAACAATAAAAAATAGAAAATATACAAATTTTCATAAAGGTTCAACACAACGTTTCTAAAAAAATAGCCTTGGCCCTATGAGCAAAAAAAAGGAATACTATTCTCCCGCCCCCCAAAAAATGGCCTTGGCCCAATGAGTAAAAAAATGGAATACTATTCTTCCCCCCCAAAAAAATGGCCTTGGCCCCATGAGCAAAAAAGGAATAATACTATTCTCCCTCCCCCCCAAAAAATGGACTTGGCCCCATGAAAAAAAAGGAATACTATCTCTCCCCCCAAAAAAATAGCCTTGGGCCCATGTGCAAAAAAAGGAAAACTATTCTCCCGCCCCCCAAAAAAATAGCCTTGGCCCAATGAGTAAAAAAAGGAATACTATTCTCCCTCCC
Source organism: Eucriotettix oculatus (assembly GCA_034510155.1). NCBI lineage: Eukaryota > Metazoa > Arthropoda > Insecta > Orthoptera > Tetrigidae > Eucriotettix > Eucriotettix oculatus. Next base: position 123,204,582 of record CM067378.1, read on the forward strand.
AAAAAATGGCCTTGGCCCCATGTGCAAAAAAGGAATACTATTCTCCCGCCCCCCAAAAAATAGCCTTGGCCCCATGTGCAAAAAAAGGAATACTATTCTCCCCCTCCCAAAAAAATGGCCTTGGCCCCATGTGCAAAAAAGGAATACTATTCTCCCGCTCCCCCCCCAAAAAATGGCCTTGGCCCCATGAGCAAAAAAAGGAATACTATTCTCCCTCCCCCCAAAAAAATGGCCTTAGCCCCATGTGCAAAAAAAAAATCTGTACGAAGTTTCTTCTGCGTGACGTGACAACCTCGCATCTTAAAGAGTAGTGGAAGGTAACATTATAACCCTCAAACCTCCTCCCCCCAAAAAAACCAATAAAAAATAGCAATATACAAATTTTATAGGTTCACACAACGTTTCTAAAAAAATGCCTTGGCCCATGAGCAAAAAAAGGAATACTAATCTCCCCCCCCAACAAAAATGCTTTGCCCCATGAAAAAAAGGAATACTTTCTCCACCCCCCCAAAAATAGCCTTGGCCCCATGTGAAAAAAAAGGAATACTATTTGTCCCCCCAAAAAAATAGCCTTGGCCCCATGTGCAAAAAAAGGAATACTATTCTCCCGCCTACCCCAAAAAAATTGTCTTGGTCACATGTTCAGAAAAAAAGGAATACTATTCTCCCTCCCCCCAAAAAAATTGGCCTTGGCCCCATGTGCAAAAAAAAAATCTGTACGAAGTTTCCTCTGCATGACGTGACAACCTCGCATCTTAAAGAGTAGTGAAAGGTAACATTATAACCCTCCAACCTCTTCCCCCCTGCCAAAAAAACCAATAAAAATAGCAAATATATACAGTTTCATAAAGGTTCAACATAACGTTTCAAAAAAACAAAACTTATTCTGGAATAAAGTTTTGATGCTGATGAGACGAAACCTGTTTAAAGAGGTTAGGGATGAAAGGTCATCAAGATGATGTAACTAAATGAACGTGACGACGAGGCGAAATGGAATGGAACACTGAATTATTCGTACGTGAATCAAAATAAGACAAACAACACAAGTATTCCTCGCCCCTGTCCCCTCCCCCCCCCAATTTCTTGTTAAGGAAACGAATAATTGAAGATTCCGCGAGGCTCCGGAAACATCGGAATAAATTTGCAAACATTAAGCGCTGGAATATTTCCAAATCCGTCGCGCTGTGAACGAAACAGCAAAATAAGCGTGAAGCATTCCCGGAGAAAAAAGCCAATTGAACTGGAAAAAAACACGGGGAATCGGGAGGGGAGGAAAGGATGGGTAGGGGGGTGATACAAAAATTGCCTCATTCCAAGCCTTTTTTCCTCTCTGTCGTGTTTCGCCACGGTTAATTCGGTTTCCATGTTCTGGAATTGTTTCTGTTCTCCTTTAAATTTTTTGTTTTGTATTTATTGCTGTTCTACAATCGCCCTGGTGGTTAGACATAAATAATCCTAATCTCCAAAAAAAATAATCATAGTTCCTTTTTAAAGTTTCTGTAGCCCTGAAAGAGAAAAACCCACTACAAGAATTAAATTCAAAGTAAAGTGTTAAGTTAATATAACATTTAAATTCGAATTTTCCTTTTTTATATATATTATAGAGGATAACCACTTCAATTCACTTCACACGTTTCCAGAGATTATTTTTAAAGGAAGGAGAGAAAGAGAGAGAGAGAAAAAGAGACAGAGAGTCATAAAGAGAAAGAGAGAGAGAAAATGAGAGAAAGAAAAAGAGAGAGAGAGAAAAAGAGAGAGAGAAAAAGAGAGAGAGAAAAAGAGAGAGAGAGAAAAAGAGAGAGAGAAAAAGAGAGAGAGAAAAAGAGAGAGAGAAAAAGAGAGAGAAAAAGAGAGAGAGAAAAAGAGAGAGAGAAAAAGAGAGAGAGAAAAAGAGAGAGAGAAAAAGAGAGAGAGAAAATGAGAGAGAGAAAATGAGAGAGAGAAAATGAGAGAGAGAAAATGAGAGAGAGAAAATGAGAGAGAGAAAATGAGAGAGAGAAAATGAGAGAGAGAGAAAGAGGGAGAGAAAATAAGAGAGAAAAAGAGAGAGAGAAAAAGAGGAAGAGAAAAAGAGGGAGAGAAAAAGAGAGATAGAAAATGAGAGACAGAAAAAGAGAGAGAGAAAGAGAGAGAGAGAGAGAGGAAAAGAGGGAGAGAAAATGAAAGAGAAAAAACGAGAGAGAGAAAATGAGAGGGCGAAAATGAGAGAGAAATTGAGAGAGAGAAACAAAAGAGGGAAAAAAGAAAAAGAGAGAGAGAAAAAAAGGAGAGAGAAAAAAATGAGAAAAATAGAGAGAAAAGAGAGAAAGAAAGAAATAGAGAAAGAGAGAGAAAGAAATAGAGAAAGAGAGAGAAAGAAATAGAGAGAGAGAGAGAGAGAGAGAGACTGCTTCCTGTGAAGTAATGTCTAAGGCCGGTCGCACAGGAAAATACACACAGTCATCGTAGGAAATGGAGGTGTTTTTAGTGGGTAGAATCCCACATTACTACTATCCACTGCGGACCCTCAGATACTGTCTTTAGAAGATTTTCACCTGCCCTCGCAGAAAACCCCCAAAAAAACTATGCTATTAAAGGGGGGATTTGGTGTTTCAGGATCACCCTCAAGTAGCCTTAACTCCCCCCAAAAAGAAATCTATAGGAATCCCTAACAAGCCGTCGCCTCTCCCCCCGTATCCCAAAATTAGTCTAACTAAGGATAAATAAGCCAGCCACCCCCTTTGATTTTGAACCTCCCCCTTTTATTTTCCTTTTTAAGTTCCTCATCATGAACTGTAAGGAATTCCACGCTTTTCCGGGCCGTGAAATTCACCTTTTCTCAAGTCTGTTTGTCACTCACCTTGAATCTATCGTTCCATGTTGTTTTTTTTTTTGGAAGACTCAGACCGCCGCAGAAAGTAGCGAGACTGGTTTTATTTTGAGAAGAAAAAGAGACATAAATACACTGTCCGTTAAACTACTTAAAAAAAATATTTTTTTTCGTCTTAAATGCGTAGTGTTTTTATTATAATTATGTAAACAGAGCGGTTTGGAAAAAAGTCCTCCTCCTCCTTCTCTTCATCTCCTCCTCCTTCAACAAACACCCGTCACAGGTGACGTCATAAAAAATCATACCGAACGTCCCCCTGCAGCATCGAATTTGTCTGACTCTCCTCTTTTCTTTTTTTCTTTCCCCTCACGCCCTTCCTGTTAGAAATTCCTCGGCAGCTCTCAACTTTACTTAGGTGGGGGGCGGAATGAATGTGGAAATTTCGAGGGACCGCAGGTTTCTTACATTTTGCAGTAAGCCACGACCTACATCCGGCCAGATAATGCGTGTGCGGTGGAATAGAGTAGAGCAAAGCAGAGTAGAGCAGAGTAGAGCAGAGCAGAGTAGAGTGCAGCCATAACTAAATCATGCAAAAGCTCCATCGACTTGGACAGGTTGTATCCAAATAAATGATAAAGCGTCCGTCCGTGTGTCGAAACAGGGTAAAAAAATTTTTTTTTCCTTCTAAGGGTAGAATTTCGATTACGGCAGATTGAGGTTGAATGACCTCTTAATTATTATTGACCGCAATCACGCGAAATATGATTTAAATTTTGACCGCAGTTTCGCTAATTTATTTAGTAAAAAAAAATGATCGGCGTTATTCGGTTTAATTGATTTTATTTTTATTTTTAATTAATAACACCGAGAAAAAAAAGGGGGGAAGGTAATTCGACTGTGACGTAAACAAGTAGACGCCACATCCGGACCCAATTAAAGATGGCGGCATCGCTCGCGTCGCATCTGTTTCCCTTCCCCGAGACAAGTTGCGTCATTCGTATTCCCTCGTTAAAGCGTCACGGGAAACTAACTAATGATTAAATTTAACGTTGCAGTTGTTGCTGCCGTCTGTAAAGTGAGATCAGTTGCTCCGGCGAACTCAGTTAGGAACGAGCGCCATTTGTCAACATTTCTGGTTGAGAAATTGGGGGGAATATATGCTGAACCGCCCCCGCCCCCGCGATAAATTAATGCGCGCCTGTCGTTGATGTCGAGGGAAGAACTACGTCACCACAACGTCACCAAACTTGTAAAATGAAAAAGGATAAACTGACGATTCATATTTATCATCATGTTCTGCAGTATGGGAAACCTTTAACGTACAAACAGCGGTTGCTAAACACAATTACAACATCAGCAAAAGTAACTGTCTTCTTCAACATGACAACGCGCGTCCTCACACAGCCCTGCAGTGAAGCGTAGTTAGGAACGCGCGCCACTGATCAACATTTCTGGTTGAGAAATTGAGGGGGGGAATCGCTGCTGAACAGCCCCCCACTCCTCCCCCCCTGTTAAATTAAAACTTGACACTTAAAATGCGCGCCTCTCGTTGATGACTAAGGATGACGTCACCACTTCCTCTTTTACGTCACCAAACTTGTAAAAATGTAAAGGATAAACTGACGATTCATATTTAAAGTTTCGTCTTATCATCATCATGTTCTGCAGTATGGGAAACCTTTAACGTACAAACAGCGGTTGCTAAACACAATTACAACAAAATCAACAAAAGTCTTCAACATGACAACGCCCGTCCTCACACAGCCCTGCAGTGAATCGTAGTTAGGAACGCGCGCCACTCATCAACATTTCTGGTTGAGAAATTGAGGGGGGGGGGAATCGCTGCTGAACCGCCCCCCGCACCCCGCCCCTGTTAAATTAAAAATTGACACTTAAAATGCGCGCCTCTCGTTGATGACTAAGGATGACGTCACCACTTCCTCTTTTACGTCACCAAACTTGTAAAAATGTAAAGGGTAAAACTGACGATTCATATTTAAAGTTTCGTCTTATCATCATCATGTTCTGCAGTATGGGAAACCTTTAACGAAACAAACAGCGGTTGCTAAACACAATTACAACAGTAACTGTCTTCTTCAACATGACAACGCCCGTCCTCACACAGCCCTGCAGTGAATCGTAGTTAGGAACGCGCGCCACTCATCAACATTTCTGGTTGAGAAATTGAGGGGGGGGAATCGCTGCTGAACCGCCCCCCGCCGCCCCTGTTAAATTAAAACTTGACACTTAAAATGCGCGCCTCTCGTTGATGACTAAGGATGAACTACGTCACCACTTCCTCTTTTACGTCACCAAACTTGTAAAATGAAAAAGAATAAACTGACAATTCATATTTATAGTTTCGTCTTATCATCATCGTGTTCTGCAGTATGGGAAACCTTTAACGTACAAACAGCGGTTGCTAAACACAATTACAACATCAGCAAAAGTAACTGTCTTCTTCAACATGACAACGCCCGTCCTCACACAGCCCTGCAGTGAAACGTAGTTAGGAACGCGCGCCACTCATCAACATTTCTGGTTGAGAAATTGAGGGGGGGGGGAATCGCTGCTGAACCGCCCCTGTTAAATTAAAACTGGACACTTAATGCGCGGCTGTCGTTGACGTCGAGGGAGGTTCAAAAGCAAGGAGATCCACTCTCAGGTAGACTTTTTAGCCTTGTAGTCGACAGGATCATGAAGGTAAACATCATCCCTACAAGGTTCAAAACAGTGTAGACGACATCTTAATAACAGCAAAATGGCGAAAAATTGATGACCGAAACTTTCCAACCACCTCCCGAAATGAGTCTTCCCCCCTTTTTTGGGTAACAGGCTACATGATACTGAAGCAGGCAACTCCCCCTTAAATACCATAGGAAGGGACTTGAAAAGTGGGGATGTGGAAGGTAGAGCAGCAAGGTAGTCGCCAGGGTATAATGTAAGGATCCTACCCTCCTCGCGGTGTTTCACCTAAAGGTGATGCAGGAGGGAAAAAACCCTAGAAAACCTGCATCAGGTAGGTCGGGGGCTGACGGGGGAGACTGGACTGCTGTGTGGTGGGAAGAAGGCAACAAACCCGCCTTCTCCGTGCGTGCCTGCCAAGATCAGTATTGAGAGGCAGCTGGCCGACTGGTCCAACTCTTCACCCTGCTATGTCAAAGATCTTCGACCCCCTCTGCATACATAAACCCTCTCAAACTGCCCGTCCAAGGTCGTCTCAGCCTGCAGGAGACTTAAATTAGTTACCTTGGTCATGGACCAAGGAAGTGTGTGGGGGGTAAAGATGAGAAGAGGGAGACCAGAGGAGATTAGGGAGGATGTGGGATGCTGCGGATAGGATAGCATGGAGGGTTGCATGAGGTCTCAATACCACCACCACAACAACAACAAAATGTAGAATATAAGAGGTACAAAGTGACTGTCCTCAAGGGGGGTTTTCCTATTATTTTATGACGTAGTTTAGTTCAGAGAGATTGAGAGAGAGAAAAAAAGAGAGAGAAAGAGAGAAACACACAGAGAGAGAGAGAGGGAGAGGGAGAGGGAGAGAGATTGAGAGAGAGAGAGAGAGAGAATGAGAGAGCCATTGTATAAATTGTGTCCAAGAGCTAGTTTAAGGATGTTCCTATTGTCGCCAGGATAAATAAAGCCTAGGGTAGAGCTCAACTATAAATAACCCAGGCTGCTGGAAGCTAATTAAGTAGTATAAAAAATTTCCTTGGCCGCAGCTCAGCTGCTGGAAGGAGAGAGAAAGATCCCTTAAATAACGGTACACCATAAGTTGTTACAAGCTTATGGCGAGTCTTCATCACCATATTCTAATATACATATATATACATAAACCTTGGGGCGATTTTTAGGAATATTCTGCTTTCCTTTTACACCAAATAAATTCTTTTTTTCCGTGTGTTATTACTGAGTGATTATAATAGGGGAAAACATGGTTCATGACCTCAACATTCCTATTATTTCGTTTCACTCGTGAATTAAAAGAGAAGTGCTTTTGCTCTCTTATTTTTTGTCTGTCTGTGTGTGTGTCTTATCAGTTCGTTTAGTATGAAATTTTTTTTTGCTCGGTCTACCTTTTCCCGGTTCCATTTCGCTTTCCCTCCTCTCTTTCCCTGTCTCTATCTCCCTCTCTCTCCCTGTATGTGTGTCTGACTCTCTCCCTCTATCTTCCTCTCTCTCTGTATGTCTCTCTCTCCCTCTATCTCCCTCTCTCTCCCTCTATCTCTCTCTCTCCCTGTATGTGTGTCTCTCTCCCTCTATCTCCCTCTCTCTCCCTGTATGTGTGTCTCTCTCCCTCTATCTCTCTCTCTGTATGTCTCTCTCTCCCTCTATCTCCCTCTCTCTCCCTGTATGTGTGTCTCTCTCCCTCTATCTCTCTCTCTCTGTATGTCTCTCTCTCCCTCTCTCTCTGTATGTCTCTCTCTCCCTCTATCTCCCTCTCTCTCTGTATGTCTCTCTCCCTCTATCTCCCTCTCTCTCTTCATTCTCCCATTTCGAAATCCTTTGACGTTCGTTTCGCCTATGAACCATGTTTTTTTTGTTGTCCCTATATTCACTTTAAGCCATGTTTTTTTCATGCATTATCCTCTAACTCTTTATTCTCCAATTCGTTTCGCTGATGGACCACGTATTTTGTTTTTACCAAATATTCACTTCAAGCGCCATTCTTTCTGAATTTTCCTCTAACACTTCATTCTCCAATATTTTTTTTTTCAAATCCTGTAACGTTCGTTTCTCTCATGAACCATGTTTTTTTTTGTTTCCCCCCCTATATTCACTAGAACCTTCATTATTTCTTCATTTTCCTCTAACTCTTTATTCTCCAATTCTCCAGTTCGTTTCGCTCATGAACCCCGCGTATTTTGTTTTCCGAATATTCAATTTAAGCCCCGTTCTTTCTGAATTTTTCCCTAACTCTTCATTATCCAATTTGTAGATCCCGTGACGTACGTTTCGCCTATAAACCATCTGTTTTGTTTTCCCCCTATATTCACTTTAAGAGCTATTCTTTGTGCATTTTCCTCTAACTCTTCATTCCTCAAATTTTTTCAGATCCTGTGACGTTCGTTTCGCTCATAAACCATGTTTTTTTTTTGTTTTCCCCCCTAATATTCACTTTAAGCCCCATTCTTTCTTGCATTTTCCTCCAACACAAATATATTTTTTTTTCACTGTACCGGGTTCGTATTCCGCAAGAATAGTGTTGGCAACACTGTTCTTGTCTCTCGCTGTTAATGTTGATGGACCTTTAATTGCGCCGACCTTCTTAGTTCTCCTTATCCCTAGTAGCTGCAGTTGCGTTCAACAACCGAAATATAGGACATGGGCTTTCATCTGCATTGCCAATATAATAACAAAAAAAAAGCACAAACACAAACAAACGATGAAATCCCCAAGTTATTGCAGTGGACCGTGAACTTGATTGCACACACATTTTCATTTTTTTTTTGCTCTGTCTCGCTCAACATTCCTATTATTTAGTTTCGCTCGTGAATTAAAAGCGAAGAGCTTTTGCTCTCTTTTTTTTCTGTCGTGTCTGTCTCTGTGTGTTTTTTATCAGTTCGTTTAGTATGAAAATTTTTGCTCGGTCTACCTTTTTCCGGTTCCGTTTCGCTTTCCCTCTTTCCCTCTCTCTCTCCCTCTCCTTCTCTCTCTCTCTGTCTCTCTCTCCCTGTGTGTGTCTCTCTCTCTCTCTCTCTCCCTTTCCTGTGACAGATCCAATTAACTTTGTTCCCACCTCGACGCTAGCGACTGCTACATCGTTTTGAAGAGATCCTAACTTCTGGAATAGGGGCTGTCGGTAACCAAAAGGGGAAAATCCAGTTAAAATACACCTGTATAATTGCTCCAGTGCTGGAATCTCCAGCGAACAGAACTTCTACTACGCTAATTAAAAGCAAAAACCCGTGTATTAATATTAGTTTCAGATATAATTATTATTAATTTACAACATATATATATTTTTCGCCTTTTCATATGTAGTTGTTACGATATTTAGTCCAAAGACTTGTCTGATCCATGCTAAAAACTCTCTTGCACAAACCTTTTTCTTTTCCTCATAATTACCACATCCTCCCCTAATATCCTTAACGTATTCCATCCTTTTCCTCCCTCTTTCTGTTCTTATCCGCCTCCCCCCACCCCTCAACACACTTCCCTCTAATGCTGTTTTTTTTTACAATTCCCTCGTGTCTTAAATCGTCTTCAAAGTGCTCCATATTCTTCTCTCTCCCTCCTCCCCCTCCCACCTCCCTATTTCTGTTAAGCTCATCCTCGTTAGTTTCCTTCCCTGTGTTTCCCAGTCTGTGTGTGTGTGTGTCCACTGTGTTGTGTTTATATTGACTTTTGTCTATATATACACATTTTCTTTTATTAATTTATTTTAAGTTTATTTGTCTTTAATTATTATGTACTTTATTTTGTTCATTTTTTAATTTTTAATGTTATGACGTATCCTCAATCGAGGAGGATTAATGGAAACAACAATAAATCTAACTCCACTTACACACACACACACGTGATTAATATCCAGCAAAATACATATATATTGTAACATGAATAGTTACAATGCAGGCCAGGCTTGCGAGTTGCAATTGTTGAGGAAGTGAGTGACGCAACAACAACCCGGGGGCCAACAACAATGTGGTCTGTCATGGGAGAAGGAAGCAGAATCACCACGTAATTCATTCTTCATGCTCTGATTGAAATTAAAAAAAACTATTAAAATCAATTTTTGGTGTTTTTTTTATGAAAAATATTACCTGGCGCGCCCTAAAAGGAAATTAAGAAATCCTCGAATATACGGAGGAGGAACGAACGACGTAGGATCCGCTACAATATTTTCGGCCAATTACTGTAGTATAGACAACACATGTATAACTGATAAACGAACGATAAATGATGTTTTCGTTGTAAAATACAACAACGTTGTGATGGAAACAAACGCCGCGGGGGAACCTTTTGTTAACGTGAATTAGGAGGGTGGGGGAGGAGGGAGGGGGAGGGAGGAGGCGGGGGCGCTTCCTATATTAGGGTCGCGTATTCATGGCTGTTAATACCTCGCACATCATAATAATACCACAGCATCGAACAATCGCAAAACACAGTCGAGTTTATAGCGAATTAACCTCGGAAACACTAAATAACTAACTATTAAAATACACACACACACACACGGAATAACAGCGAGGGGAAAGACTGACGTCACGTCAAGCACGTCACAATTCATCGTCCCCCTCCCCTTCCCCTCATTTCCCCTCACCCGTCTGCCTACGATGACGTCACCAATACTAACTAAATATTAAAATATACATACACGGAAAAATTGCGAGGGAAAAAGACTCACGTCACGTCACGTCAAGCACGTCACAATTCATCGTCCCCCTCCCCTCCCCACCCCTCATTTCCCCTCCACCTTTCTGCCTACGATGACGTCACCAATACAAGATAACTATTAAAATACACACACACGGAAAAACTGCGAGGGGAAAAGACTGACGTCACGTCATAATTCATCGTCCCCCTCCCTTCCCCTCCCTTCCCTCCAACCTTCTGCCTACGATGACGTCACCAATACTAACTAAATATTAAAATATACATACACGGAAAAACTGCGAGGGGAAAAACTCACGTCACGTCACGTCACGTCAAGCACGTCACAATTCATCGTCCCCCTCCCCTCCCCATCCCTCATTTTCCCTCCACCTTTCTGCCTACGATGACGTCACCAATACAAGATAACTATTAAACTATACATACACGGAAAAATTGCTAGAGAAAAGACTCACGTCACGTCACGTCAAGAACGTCATAATTCATCTTCCCCCTCCCCTCCCCTCATTTCCCCTCCCCCGCCTGCCTACGATGACGTCACCAATACAAGCTAACTATTAAACGCTACACACACGGACAAATTGCTAGGGAAAAGACTCACGTCACGTCAAGCACGTCACAATTCATCGTCCCCCTCCCCTCCCTTCCCCTCCCTCCCCTCCACACTTCTGCCTACGATGACGTCACCAATACTAACTATTTAAATATACATACACGGAAAAGCTGCGAGGGGAAAAGACTCACGTCACGTCAAGCACGTCACAATTAATCGTCCTCCTCCTCTTCCCTTCCCCTCCCATCCCCTCATTTCCCCCCATCACCCGCCTGCCTACGATGACGTCAACAATACAAGATAACTATTAAACTACACACACACACGGAAAAACTGTGAGGGGAAAAGACTGACGTCACGTCACAATTCATCTTCCCCTTCCCCTCCCTTCCCTTCCCCTTCCACTCCCTCCACCTTTCTGCCTACGATGACGTCACCAATAGTAACACATTTTATTTGCCTCTTTCCAGGCTACAAGAAAAAAAATACCTTTTCATGCAACCAACGTAATTTGTGACGATATATATTTTTATTAATGTGTATTTTGAAGTTTGTTGACAGTGGCGAAATAATGTTTTGTCGGTATTGTATTTGTTACAAATAATTTCCTTCCTCTGCGTCTCTTTCTAACCCAGGGTTGGATGAAACGACGCGACGCGTTTTACACGTAGTTTCTTAAACACAGATGATTTTAAAGGGGCCAAGGCTTTTCCCTGTGAATTATCATTCAAATATAATTCTCGGGGTTTCAGCCCGGGTAAAATTGTTTGTACACACAACGTATCTGATGACGATGGCGGATCTTGCCGCCGTCGAAACGTTGTGTATACAAGCTTTTTACCCGGGCTGGAACCCAAAGAATTATATTTGAAACAGATGATTTTGTCTGCCATGAAAATTTAACTTGTATAAATGCTTACACTTGCCGAATTTGACACACACTTCAGTGACTGAAGATGACGGCAAGAGCAAGCCGTCGAAACGTCGCTTTTTATTTTTTATTTTTTAAAAATAATCTTCGACTGATCCCGGTTTGGAAAAACCCGAGAGGAATTTATACAATTGTTTTTTATGTTTTTTGATGAAATCAAGAAGCTAAATGTTTTTTTTTAATTCAACTGGATCTTCCCCTGTAGGCAGTTATTTGGTTTCCTTTTTTCCTCCCCGCGCTTTGAAAAACACTTGTCGACCGTAACAGATCATGTCGGTGGTTCCCATTTTCCTATTCCCAGTTCTCTTTTTTTACATAGGCTTTATTGACATTGCCCCTTTAAAAAAACCGTACTGTATCCGGATTAGGAACAGACTCCTCCATCCAGCAGAGACGATTTCTTTTATTGAGGAAATATATATCGGTCCGTGTGTGTTCCAATTTATTGGAGGGAGGGCGACAGATATTTAGAGGCACAACAATAACAATAATAATGGAGTCGTACAAACTTAGTTAGGGCAGGGCGAACCCTCTCGCTCATTCCTTTTTTTTTATTCTCCTAATTGGGTGATTAAGCCCGGAATAGCTCCATTAAAATTTTAATAACCTCTCCAATCAAAACTGACCCCCACCCCCCGAGTGGTGGTGGTGACACAATTACATGCAAGAAAATTTACTCGTTTCTCTGTAGAGGGGGAAGGGTTCACGAATAAGGGGGCGAGGGGGCGGGTCGATGTTAAAAGGGTCTACTTCGACTTTTACAAAAAAAAAAAAGATTTCCATTTCCATATATTACAGAATAATTGTTGTCTGAAAGGGAGTTAATAATGAATAAAATGACTGATTAACGATTAATTTTAATTATCAGTTGCCTTTTTTTAAAATTAATAATAATATTTTACGATTTAATGAACAACTCACTCGATTAATTATTAATTCTTTCTGTGATATTACAGAATAATTGTAAGCTGAAAGGGAGTTAATAATGAAAAAAAATGACTGATTAACGATTAATTTTAATTATTAGTTACCTTTTTCAAATCAATAATAATAGTTTACGATTTAATAAACAACTAACTCGATTAATTATTAATTGTTTCAGGGATATTATCTGAAAGGGAGTTAATAATGAAGAAAAATGACTGATTAACGATTAATTTTAATTATCAGTTGTCTTCTTTAAAATTAATAATATTAGTTCACGATTTAATAAACAACTCACTCGATTAATTATTAATTGTTTCAGGGATATTACAGAATAATTGTTATCTGAAAGGGAGTTAATAATGAAAAAAATGACTGATTAACGATTAATTTTAATTATCAGTTGTCTTTTTTACATTATTAATAATAGTTTACGATTTAATAAACAACTAACTCAATTAATTGTTAATTGTTTCCGGGATATTACAGAATAATTGTTGTCTGAAAGGGAGTTAATAATGAAAAAAGTGACTGATTAACGATTAATTTTAATTATCAGCTGTCCTTTATTTAAAATTAATAATAACAACGGTTTATGATTTAATAAACAATTAACTCGACTAATTATTAATTATTTCAGGGATATTATCTGAAAGGGAAATAATAATGAATAAAATGACTGTTTAACGATTAATTTTAATTATCAGTTGTCTTTTTTTAAAATTAATAATAATAACAGTTAACGATTTAATAAAGAATTAGCTCGATTAATGGTTAAGATGTTTATGATATTTCACAATAATTATCAGCTTGAAGGAAATAGTATTTTGATCAACGATTAATTTGAATGATTAATTGCTCTGTAAAATTTAATAAACAACTATCTCTATTAATGTTTGATTTAGGGATGTTACAGAATTATCAGCAGCTGAAAGGTGATGATTAAAAGAAAAATAACAGTGAGATAAACGATTTAATTTAATGATTAGTAGGTTTGCGAAATTATCACAGTCATCAAATTAATAAGCAATTAACTCGGTTAATGGTTAATCGCTTATGGGATGTTACAGAATAATCATCAGACGATAGGTGACGATTAAAAGAAAATACCAGTGAGATCAACGATTAATTTTAATGAAAAGTAGTTAACGATTTAATAAACAATTATCTATTAATTATTAATTGTTCCTGGAATATTACGGAATAATTAACATCTAATGAAATAACTATAATTAACTATTAATTCCAATTATTAGTTGCTTTTTAAAATTAATTTGAGTTAATGATTTAATAAACAATTATCTCTATTAATTATTAAATTGGTTTTACGATATTACAAAATATAATTATCAGCTGAAAATATATTAATAAAAAAAGTAATAGTCTGATTAACGATTAATTCCTTTTCGGAAATAAAATACATTAATATTAATTTAATGTAGACGATTTGAAAAACGACTAATTGATGTTGTGGGGAAATCATGCAATTATCATCAGCTGAAAGGTGGAAAGTAATAGTTCGATTAAACATCAATAATTATTATTATTATTTTAATTGCTTTTCTGGTGGTGTAAAGAAATTATTAGCTCAAAACAAAATTATTATTATTATTATTATTAATTGCTTTTCTGGTGGTGTAAAGAAATTATTAGCTCAAAACAAAATTATTATTATTATTATTAATTGCTTTTCTGGTGGTGTAAAGAAATTATTAGCTCAAAACAAAATTATTATTATTATTAATTGCTTTTCTGGTGGTGTAAAGAAATTATTAGCTCAAAATAAAATTATTATTATTATTATTAATTGCTTTTCTGGTGGTGTAAAGAAATTATTAGCACAAAACAAAATTATTATTATTAATTGCTTTTTTGGTGGTGTAAAGAAATTATTAGCTCAAAACAAAATTACTAATATTATTAATTGCTTTCCTGGTGGTGTAAAGAAATTATTAGCGGAAAAAATTATTATTATTATTATTAATTGCTTTTCTGGTGGTGTAAAGAAATTATTAGCTCAAAACAAAATTATTATTATTATTATTATTAATTGCTTTTCTGGTGGTGTAAAGAATTTATTAGCTCAAAACAAAACTATTTTTATTAGTATTATTATTATTTGCTTTTCTGGTGATGTAATGAAATTATTAGCTCAGAACAAAATTATTATTATTATTATTATTAATTGCTTTTCTGGTATTGTAAAGAAATTATTAGCTCAAAACAGTTTTATAAAGAAAATATAATAGATCGATTAATGACTAATAATGTTTTATTACATAATTAGAGAGGTTATTTATTAGCTTCCCCAACAATATGAGCTTTGTGTTCACAACGAAGCTAATTATAACCCAAAATAAAGCGTCCTCAGGAAATTTTAATTTTTATTGTTCCGACAATGTGAACATAAAAAAAAGGAAAAACTCCATTGTCGAAACCTGTTTAGATAAAATCTATTGAAACGTATGTCGAATAAAAGTTTGATAACGTGTAATCGACTATGGCGGGGTTGAATAATAGGGGAGGGGGGGGGGTCCTTTATAAATTAGTAAAAACTGACAATTAACCACACAGGGGATAACAATTGAATGGATTAAGCTTGTATATAAGGGAACAACAGTTGTTTTTGGGGGAAACAGTTTTACATTCACGAGATCGGATCTGTTGATGATTGATCAGCTGATAGATCACTAGGTACAATCGGCGAGTGACGTCATGACGTCTGTTCTGACGTAATCATTGACGTAAATGAGTCGTGAAAAAGGAATGGAGAAGGATTTAAAATTCCAGCCTCAATCTAATGATTTCATCTTTCCCGACTTAAATGTAATTATCACCAGAATTTAAGTTTGGTAACATACCGTTACATGGAACGAGGATTACACCCCCTTTTTCCTAATCTGAAGGTGGTTCCATTTAGTTCCTACCCGGGTAAATCATCCAAATATTTCTAAATCATGAATTCTCATACATGAAAACGCACAGAAAAAAATTTAATATTGATAGAAAAAAATTTATATTTTTTGCATCATTTATTTTTACCACACAGTTAAAAATTTTCAGTTCAGTATCAGTCAATTTATAGGGAATTTAAACTTTAGGTCCATCCCCCTTCCTCCTTCCCCTTCTAAGTTTTCTTGTTTCATGAAATATTATGTAGTTAAGTTAATTATTTGTATATCATTAACGTTTATGACTGTTAGTATATACTATATATTTATATCTATCTTTTTTCTTTCTATCTAACGTTTTTACTATCTATCTATCTATCTTTTTATCTATCTATCTATCTATCTATCTTTCTATCTATCTATCTATCTATCTATCTATCTATCTATATCTATTTCTATCTTTCTTTCTTTTTTCTATCTATCTATCTATCTATCTATCTATCTATCTATCTATCTATCTATCTATCTATCTTTTTTTCTATCTATCTATCTTTTTTCTATCTATCTTTCTTTTTTCTATCTATCTTTCTTTTTTCTATCTATCTATCTTTTTTTCTATCTATCTATCTTTTTTTCTATCTATCTATAATTTTTTAAAACGAGGGACAAAAAGTGGAATCTCCTACCCTTAATAACAAAGTGAGAGGGGTTTTTGGGGGTCGTCGTCTTCTTTCTGGCGCGGTAAATTTATTTCAAATTGCACGTTATATAATTAAAAAATCCAGTCGTCGTGAAAATGAATGTCCTGTCGAAGGGAAAAGATGGAGTCTAGAATATTATTAAATTGGTCGACGACTGCACAATTTTAGAAAAAATTATAGGGGATATAGACGATGAAGAAATCGCTCTTCAAGCAGATTTAGATAAGGTATAACAACGGAATGAAATTAATAAGATGAGAATAAATCCATCTAAGAATAAAAAAATATATATATTTTTTTACTGAAAAGAAAGAATGAGGATTGTAAAATAGGAAACTTAAAAAAAAATGCTGCATGTTGAAAATATCTAGGTGTAACTTTAAATAACAAAAATTAAACTGGGGTGCGAACACGTAAAGGGGATGATGTTACACTTCATCAACAGGATATTGAAGAAAAGCACAAGACACGTGTCTAGTTATAACATGGTGGCAGCAAGTAGGATAACTTTACAGATAACCAATCCGCTGGATGAAATTTCAGAAATGGGCCGTGGGGGCGAGTTTTGTGTGGAACCACTGGGTGAAAGGAGACAAAAAAGGGGAGCGGCTAACTATACCTAGATTGTTCTCAAAAAAACACGACCAATAATTATAAAAATAAGGGAAAATGGACCACAAAGATCGGTTGTACGAAAAAAAAAATTCCTTCGAAAAAAAGGTTGATTAAGGCTACTTGCAGGCTCTACCTAAAGAATATTGCTAATGTTTTTTACACATTTTTAGGAAATCATACGGAGCGTGAAAGCGTTATATTTGGGGGAGCGAAACGTGGACGATAGCAGCTACAGAAAGGACAAGAATAGAAGCCTTTGAAAAATGTGGTGCTGCTGCTGTAGGAGGAATGAGACGGATGAGGGTGGATAGAATCACTAAGGAGGAGAATCTAAACAGAATAGAGGGAGGAGGGGGGGAAAGGGAGCAACATGGAGGACGTTTTGACTATAAGAGAAGGGAGAGATTAGTAGGGCCACGTTTTAAGGCACGAGGGAAGTGTGTGGAGGGTATGAAGAGAAGAGGGAGGCCAAGGACAGAATGCGCTAAGCGGATTAGGGAGAATGTGAGTTGTTGTGCTACTTATGAAGAAATGAAAAGGCTTGCGCACGACGAGATAGCCTGGAGGGTTGCGTCAGACCCAGTCTCGGGACTGGAACACTCACACAACCACTGACGTTTTCGGAAAAGAAGTTGGTAACACTGAAAATTTAGCCGCTTATTTTTTTATACAATTAAATAAGGGGGAGCAAAAAATATTTTTAAAAATTGTATTTTTATTTTTTTACCTATTCCTTCCCTACTGCCCTCCCCCTCCCTTCCCCTCCCCCTCTGGAAATTTATCTTTGTCCATTGACTTTATCAACAATTTCATCTTTTTTTGTACTATTTTATTTTACGTCAAGAAACTTGTAGCGGGGTAAAATGTCAGAAAACCTCTAGGAATAATACAATACAATAAGGAATCAGGGATGAATGAAAATTAATAAATACAATAAGGAATCAGGGATGAATGAAAATAAATAATAAATACAATAAGGAATCAGGGATGAGTGAAAATAAATAATAAATACAATTAGGAATCAGGGATGAGTGAAAATAAATAATAAAATACAATAAGGAATCAGAGAATCACGGATGAATGAAAATAAATACAATTAGGAATCAGGGATGAATGAAAATAAATAATAAAATACAATAAGGAATCAGAGAATCACGGATGAATGAAAATAAATAATAAATACAATAAAGAATCAGGGAATCAGGGATGAATGAAAATAAATAATAAATACAATTAGGAATCAGGGATGAATGAAAATAAATAATAAATACAATAAAGAATCAGGGAATCAGGGAAGAATGAAAAAAAAATACAATTAGTAATCAGGGAAACAGGGATGAATGAAAATAAATAATAAATACAATTAGGAATCAGGGATGAATGAAAATAAATAATAAATACAATTATTAATCAGGGACGAATAAAATAAATAATAAATACAATAAGGAATCAGGGAATCAGGGACGAATGAAAATAAATAATAAATACAATAAGGGAATCAGGGAATCAGAGATGAATGAAAAATTATGAGGTGCACCGGAATACGTTGGACAAATGTCGTGATAGGAAAGGAACGACACAGACACTCATTAACACACGTGTGTGGAAGGAACTTCAAGGAATTTCGGTTCCTCCTGTAATGAATGAATGAATAAAAAAAGAGAGTGGGAGAGAGAGAGAGAGAGAGAGAGAGTGGGAGAGCGAGAGAGAGAGAATATCGCAACGTTCGATTACAAGCATATAAATAAAGAGCACTGAATGCTGACAGAAATAGTCGTCCGAGTGGTGTTGCTGAGAGTCGGTGGGCGGGGGCGGGGGTGAGGTGGGGGGGCGGCGGGGGCGGCATAGGTTGTTTTACCTTGGCAGCAGAGTCCGGGGCCAGGAAGATCACTATCATGGACCGAGCTGCCGCTGGTTGCTGCTGGCGCCGACGGCCGACGTCGGGTCGCGGCTCCTGGGCGTCGCAGGCGTCGTGGGCGCCATGGCGGGCCGACGGAGGCTGACTGCTGCCAAGGCCCTGCGACGCCCAGGAGCATGCGCGTCACGACGACGACGCTGCAGCAGGTGCGCAGGTCAGTGAGGAGATTTATCCGCATGCCCAGGTCCGTCTCTCTCTCTCACTTCCCTAATTCCCTAATCGTCCCGCTGCTGCTGCTGCTGCTGCTTCTTGCCTTTTCCCCCCTCCTCCTTCTCCTTGTTTCTCCCAGCAACATGAAGTGAACGGCGAGAGAGACTCTGTTTCCGGGGTTTCGAACGTTCTCACTCAACTCCCCACTTCCCCTCCACCCTTCCACTCACATACCCCGCTCCGAAACGAGATTTACCAAATTAAAGAAAAGGTGCACATGTGGCTACGTGACAGACGATTGGTTAACAACTTCACCCCATCTCTCTCCCCCTCTCCCCTCCTCCTCCCCCACTCCCCGCAGAAAAGCTTCGTCCAGCGTCACGTGAACTAAATTAAACTCTAATCTAAGTTAGTGTGGGGAAAATTCTCAATTGAAGCCCAGTAAAGCACAGCGCGCGCACAGTTAATTTTTTTTTAGTAGAAAGAAGACAAGAATGATGGAGAGAGAGAGAGAGAAAAAAAAATAGTGGGCCAGGGAATTGAACCCAGGACCTCAGGCACCCTGACCAAATAAGCTACGTCCAAGGACCAACACTTGTCCATTCCGTAAAGCTAAGCCAGCCAGGTTAGGTTAGGTCAGCCATTTTCTATCACAGCTCTAACTAGACACGTGTATTGTACCTTTTCTCACTCAACTCCCCACTTCCCCTCCACCTTTCCACTCACATACCCCGCTCCGAAACGAGATTTGCCAAATTAAAGAAGAGGTGCACATGTGGCTACGTGACAGACTATACCTAAACAACCCCCCTCCCCCTCTCCCTCTCCCCTCCACATCCCCCCCGTAGAATAGCTTCCTCCAGCGTTACGTGAAATAAATTGAACTCTAAATTGGTGGGGAAAATTCTCAATTGAAGTCCAGTAAAGTGCGCGTGCGCAGTTAATTGTTTTTTTTTCAGTCGAAAGAAGACAAGAATGGAAAGAGAGAGAAAAATAATGTCAACCAGGCCAGGGAATGGAACCCAGGACCTCGCGCGATATCCAGCCGGGCGGGTGCTCTACCAACTGAGCTAATCAGAGTCGACGTTAAAAAGTACAAAAGTTTATCAGAATAATTAACACATAATTTGTTACCGCATATAGAAGTAAATTTGCTAGAAAATAGATAGATAGATAGATAGAAAAGATATCCAGCGAAATCCAGCCGGGCGGGTGCTCTACCAACTGAGCTAATCAGAGTCAACGTCCAAAAGTACAAAAGATTATCAGAATAATAATAACACATAATTTGTTACCGCATATAGAAGTAAATTTGCTAGAAAATAGATAGATAGATAGAAAAGATATCCAGCGATATCCAGCCGGGCGGGTGCTCTACCAACTGAGCTAATCAGAGTCAACGTCCAAAAGGTACAAAAGTTTATCAGAATAATTTACACTTAATTTGTTACCGTATATAGAAGTAAATTTGCTAGAAAATAGGTAGATAGAAAAGATATCCAGCGATATCCAGCCGGGCGGGTGCTCTACCAACTGAGCTAATCAGAGTCAACGTCCAAAAGTACAAAAGTTTATCAGAATAATAATAACACATAATTTGTTACCGCATATAGAAGTAAATTTGCTAGAAAATAGGTAGATAGATAGATAGATAGAAAAGATATCCAGCGAAATCCAGCCGGGCGGGTGCTCTACCAACTGAGCTAATCAGAGTCGACGTCCAAAAGTACAAAAGTTTATCAGAATAATTAACACATAATTTGTTACCGCATATAGAAGTAAATTTGCTAGAAAATAGGTAGATAGAAAAGATATCCAGTGACCTCCAGCCGGGCGGGTGCTCTACCAACTGAGCTAATCAGAGTCAACGTCCAAAAGTACAAAAGTTTATCTGAATAATAATAACACATAATTTGTAGAGGTAAATTTGCTAGACAATAGATAGATAGATAGAAAAGATGAGAGTACAAATCAAGAAAGGAGTAAGAGAATGACGTCCATGATCTTAAACTAACTTATGTATATATATAGAACAGGTGGTGAGGAAAGTTAAAAATTGAATATATATAAAGGCTAGCCAAATGCAAGGACAAGAAATAAAACCGCTAAGCTTTTCTGACGTCATTGTGGTATTAGGGGGAGCCAGAACAAGACTGGGAAACCGTAATAAATGATGCCATGAACGTGGTCCTGGAGAGAGAGGAAGAGTACAACGTGAGGATTAATGGAAGTGAAACCCAAGGTGATGGAGCGTAATATAGGGGAAAACAGTGGAATAACCAAGGCGGTTAGATTAGGGGGAAAGGGGATATTTTTGAAGGTAATCTCCTACTACTAGAGTAGAATAGGCACAGGAAAGGAAGGAAGGACGGAAGGAAGGAACTTACTTACGCCTAACACATGCAACAGGATTAGAAAATTATTATTGAAAAAAGAAAAATTGGTATTGGATTGTGGCGTCATGTGGCGTGCGAAACGTTGACGGTAGGACCCTGCGTAAAGGGGAAAAGAAAAACAGGAACCTTTCGTAAAAGGCGGTGTTATAGGAGAATGAGATTGGTGACTGAGGTAAATAACCAGGAAGAGGACTTTGAGCAAGAGAAAGGACAAAACATTAATATAACGGTAATTTAGAATAATTAGAGGAAAGTGTGAGGGATGAGAATAGAAGACGGAGGGGGAAGGGAGGGAAAAAGGGCTGGAATACGCTAAGTAAATTAGGGATGACGAGATATGCGAAATGAGATTGGTGACTGTGGTAACTAACCAGGAAGAGACAACAGATCGGAGGACTTTGAGGAAGATAAAGGGGGAAACATTAGTAAAATGTTAATTTATAATTAGAGGAAAGTGTGAGGGATGAGAATAGAAGAGGGAGGAGGAGGAAGGGAGGGGAGACGAGAGCTGGAATACGCTAAGTAGATTAAGGAGGACGAGGTAGGTATGCGGTAGCTATGTGTTGCAATGAAAAGGCTTGAGCAAGGTAGCTTAGACCAATCTTAGGACTAAATACCAAAGCAACAACAACAAAATATTAGAAAAATTATAAAGAAAAATATTTAACATCATAAGTTATGAAAATATAATAATATTAATAAGAATTGTAATACCGAAAGTCACAGAAACCTGAAAAAATTTTTTTTTTGGATTGTATTTAAGACACGAAATAATGGTCCATTAGAGCTCCAAAATAAAGCCTGAACCTATTTTCTCTTTAAAAAAATTATTCTAAAGAGTTTTTTTTTAAAAAAAATAATTATTTTATGAAATATATTTGTTAGAGAAATTTTTTTCCCCCTCCTTGAAGCATCTTGATGAATAATATGTAATAGTTGGCGCGTGTCACGTGATGTTGTTTTCCCACATCCGCAGCCGTAAAACAAAGTCTCCCATGTGTGACAGAGTTTATAAACAACCTTCATGTTAAGTGTGTGCCAAGGATCTGTTGAGAGGGGGGGAGGATTTATTTTTTTTGGCAAGTGTTCCGCTTCCGGATGCGACAGTCTGGAGTGTGAAGTGGATCACACCATAAGGTCACCGTGACGGCTGCCAAAAAGAAAATACCCCATCCCCCCCCCCCAGCGAATCCTTTATGTTTTTTTTAAAAGGAAAATGGGAAAACAACTTGACTCTAAGGACGAAATTCAAAATAGCAATTATGCATGACCTTGGCATAAATGATCTGAGGAGCGGGGAAACACTTAGTCGGTTCTGATCAGCCTTAAAGTCGTGGTTCTGTTGAACATTCCAAGGTCACAGCCTTGATAGATTGTGAGTCACCGTGACGAGTCTCGTTACCTTTGCACCTTAGTAGCTATCCTTTTTCTTGTGGGCTAAAGTAACACCCTATAGTAGCAATTGGGGTGTGTCCTCAGGACCAGGGAAGTTCCTATACTGTTCACGCCCGTGTTAATCCAGAATCCTTCTGGTCGTGTGGCTCCCTTACGGAACCTCCAGCTGACTGCAGGTGTCGAGGGTTCGCCAGGGGTAATCTGTGTACTCTCTAAGTGAAGAGGGAGATCTTGAGCACGCTATTGCTGGACAGGAGCAATGCGCGCGGCCAAGTAATGTCGTCAGTCCCTGGGAAGAGTGGGGGAGGGGAGGAGGAGTCTATCTGCTGGTGGTGGTGGCAATGTCCACGTCCGTGGGCAACACTCGCTAAAGTTGGATTCAAGGTGACATGGTTTGGCGGACACAATTTCTCTTGCTGTCCTCTCAAGGGTGCAGGACCCTTACGACACACACACAGAGCGAGATAGAGAAAAAGAGAGCGATAGAGAGAAAGAGAAACTGACAGAGGGAAAGAGAGAGAGAGTGAGACAGGGAAAGAGAGAGAGAGTGACACAGGAAAGAGAGGCGACAGAGAAAAAAGGAGAGAGAGTGACATAGGGAAAGAGAGAGCGACAGAGAAAAAAGAGAGGGGGAAAGAGAGAGAGTGACAGAGGGAAAGAGGAAAAGAGAGCGCGACAGAGGGAAAGAGATAGAGAGTGTAAGAGGGAAAGAGAGAGCGACAGAGGGAAAGAGAGAGAGAGCGACAGAGAGAAAGAGAAACTGACAGAGGGAAAGCGAGAGTGACAGAGGGAAAGAGAGAGAGCGCGACACAGAGAAAGAGAGAGAAAGAGACAGAGGGAAAGAGAAACTGGCAGAGGGAAAGAGAGAGAGTGACAGAGGGAAAGAGAGAGAGAGCGACACAGAGAAAGAGAGAGAGAGTGACAGAGGGAAAGAGAGGTAGTGCGACAGAGGGAGAAAGAGAGAGAGAGTGACAGAGGGAGAAAGAGAGAGAGTGCGATAGAGGGAGAAAGAGAGAGAGTGCGATAGAGGGAGAAAGAGAGAGAGTGCGACAGAGGGAGAAAGAGAAAGAGTGACAGAGGGAGAAAGAGAGAGAGTGACAGAGGGAAAGAGAGAGTGACAGAGAAAAAAAGAGAGAGAAAGAGAGGGGAAAGAGAGGTAGTGCGACAGAGGGAGAAAGAGAGAGAGAGCGACAGAGGGAAAGAGAGAGAGCGACAGAGGGAGAAAGAGAGAGAGTGACAGAGGGAGAAAGAGAGAGAGTGCGACAGAGGGAGAAAGAGAGAGAGAGTGACAGAGGGAAAGAGAGAGTGACAGAGAAAAAAAGAGAGAGAGTGACAGAGAGAAAGAGAGTGCGACAGAGGGAGAAAGAGAGAGTGCGACAGAGGGAAAGAGAGAGAGCGACAGAGAAAAAAGAGAGAGAAAGAGAGGGCGACACAGAGAGAGAGGGAAAGAGAGAGAGAGAATATATATATTTAGTGGTTATACATGGATAAAATGTCAAGAGTTGAGAAAATTTGCTGTAGAGCAAAAGTTGCCTTCTGTCAAAATTTGCATTTAGAAATGGCGTGAAGCTCATGAACGTTAGACTTAATGTAATGTGATGTTGTATGGAGGAAGAGACGGGCAGATCCTTGCTGAAATTCCCATACACGATCATTTTCATTACACGAATAAACTCTGTAACATTAACTGAGGACGACGCCGCCAGAGGCAGTCCAAATAACAGTCGACGGTTAGAAGGAACTATTGGAATATCTTTCCCGTTTTATTGGATTTGATCGGAGCGAATAAAATGGAAGCATAGTGTTATGGGAACTACTGTGATAACATTACGAAATAACGCGCACCTATTACCATAAAGTTATTCTACAGAATACTTATTAAAATATTTTCTAAAATTCCTCCGTCTTCTCTTGAAAGGAAACTCTGTCATCCTCTTACACCACCGGACCTTGTCATTTCCTTTTCTATAGCCCCAATTACATCCCCTAATAATTTATCTATTAATTTTAAGGCAGAGTTGAACACGACTTTGTTTCCTATCGACATTATAACCTACTTTTTCTAACAAGAAGAAGAAGAATAACCTATATTCAACTGGTAATCAGGTAATTAATTAGTTAATTCATTGATAAAGATTTTAGAATATAATTGCTAAATTGAATATCTGTAGTTAATTAGATGAAATGAAAATGTCACGAGAAGATACCAAAAAGAATATGGTGACGAAACGTCGCCCTTAATTAATTAATTAAAAACTTTTGGTATTTATAACTATCTCTATTATTTTTTATTTATTTTTTTAAATAAATTTTGAACCAATATTCAACTGGTAATCAGATAATTAATTAGTTAATCCATCGATAAAGATTTTAGAATACAATTGCTAAATTGATTATCTGTAGTTAATTATATGAAATGGAAATGTCACGAGAAGATACCCAAAATATGGTGACGAAACGTCGCCTTCAATTAATTAATTAAAAAATTTTGTTTTTTATAACCATCTCTATTCTTTTATTTTTTGCATAAATTTTGAACCAATATTCAACTGCTAATTGGATAGTTATTAGTTCATTAATTGATAAAGATTTTAGAATGTAATTTCTAAATTGAATATCTGTAGTTAATTAGATGAAATGAAAATGTCACGAGAAGATACGCAAAATATGGTGACGAAAAGTCGTCTTTAATTAATTAATTAAAAACTTTTGGTATTTATAACCATCTCTATTTTTAAATTAATTTTGAACCAATATTCAACTGCTAATTAGATAATTATTAGTTCATTAATTGATAAA
>CM067378.1:123230104-123305879 GCA_034510155.1 Eucriotettix oculatus
TACGATTTAATGAACAACTCACTCGATTAATTATTAATTGTTTCCGGGATATTACAGAATAATTGTTGTCTGAAAGGGAGTTAATAATGAAGAAAAATGACTGATTAACGATTAATTTTAATTATCAGCTGCCTTTTTTTAAAATTAATAATAATAAAAGTTTACGATTTAATAAAGAACTAACTCGACTAATTATTAATTGTTTTTATGATATTTCACAATAATTATCAGCTTGAAGAAAATAGTACTTTGATTAACGATTTAATTTGAATGATTAATTGCTCTGTAAAATTTAATAAACAACTATCTCTATTAATGATTGATTTAGAGATGTTACAGAATTATCAACAGCTGAAAGGTGATGATTAAAAGAAAAATAACAGTGACATCAACGATTTAAGTTAATGATAAGTAGCTGTGTGAAATTATAATAGTTAACCATTTAATAAACAATTCTCTATTAATTATTAATTGTTTCTGGAATATTACAGAATAATTATTAGCTGAAATGGAGTTAATAATGAAAAAATGACTGATTAACGATTAATTTTAATTATCAGCTGTCTTTTTTATAATTAATAATAATAGTTTACGATTTAATAAACAACTAACTCGATAATGGTTAATTTTTTTTTGATATTACACAGTAATTATCAGCTTGAAGAAAATAGTATTTTGATCAACGATTAATTTTAATGATTAATTGCTCTGTAAAACTATTTCTATTAATGATTTATTTAGGGATGTTGCAGAATTATCATCAGCTGAAAAGTAATGATTAAAAGAAAATAACACTGAGATAAACGATTTAATTTAATGATTAGTAGGTTTGCGAAATTATCACAGTCATCAAATTAATAAGCAACTAACTCGGTTAATGATTAATCGCTTCTGGGATGTTACAGAATAATCATCAGACGATAGGTGACGATTAAAAGAAAATACCAGTGAGATCAACGATTAATTTTAATGAAAAGTAGTTAACGATTTAATAAACAATTATCAATTAATTATTAATTGTTCCTGGAATATTACGGAATAATTAACATCTAATGAAATAACTATAATTAACTATTAATTCCAATTATTAGTTGCTTTTTAAAATTAATTTGAGTTCATGATTTGATAAACAATTGTCTCTATTAATTATTAAATTGGTTTTGCGATATTACGGAATATAATTATCAGCTGAAAATATATTAATAAAAAAAGTAATAGTCTGATTAACGATTAATTCCTTTTCGGAAATAAAATAGGAAAATATTAATTTAATGTCAACGATTAGAAAAACGACTAAACGATGTTGTGGGGAAATCATGCAAATTAACATCAGCTGAAAGGTGGAAAGTAATAGTTCGATTAAACATCAATTATTATTATTATTTTAATTGCTTTTCTGGTGGTGTAAAGAAATTATTACCTAAAAATAAAATTATTATTATTATTATTAATTGCTTTTCTGGTGGTGTAAAGAAATTATTACCTCAAAACAAAATTACTATTATTATTATTATTATTATTAATTGCTTTTCTGGTGGTGTAAAGAAATTATTAGCTCAAAACAAAATTATTATTATTATTAATTGCTTTTCTGGTGGTGTAAAGAAATTATTAGCTCAAAATAAAATTATTCTTATTATTATTATTAATTGCTTTTCTGGTGGTGTAAAGAAATTATTAGCACAAAACAAAATTATTATTATTATTATTATTAATTGATTTTCTGGTGGTGTAAAGAAGTTATTAGCTCCAAACAAAACTATTATTATTATTAATTGCTTTTCTGGTGGTGTAAAGAAATTATTAGCGGAAAAAAATGATTATTATTATTTTTATTAATTGCTTTTCTGGTGGTGTAAAGAAATTATTAGCTCAAAACAAAACTATTTATTATTATTATTAATTGCTTTTCTGGTGGTGTAAAGAAATTATTAGCTCAAAACAAAATTATTATTATTATTAATTGCTTTCCTGGTGGTGCAAAGAAATTATTAGCGGAAAAAATTATTATTATTAATTGCTTTTCTGGTGGTGTAAAGAAATTATTAGCTCAAAACAGTTTTATAAAGAAAATATAATAGATCGATTAATGACTAATAATGTTTTATTACATTATTAGAGAAGTTAATTATTAGCTTCCCCAACAATATGAGCTTTGTGTTCACAACGAAGCTAATTATAACCCAAAATAAAGCGTCCTCAGGAAATTTTAATTTTTATTGTTCCGACAATGTGAACATAAAAAAAAGGAAAAACTCCATTGTCGAAACCTGTTTAGATAAAATCTATTGAAACGTATGCAGGAATAAAAGTTTGATAACGTGTAATCGACTATGGCGGGGTTGAATAATAGGGGAGGGGGGAGGGGGGCGGGGGGGAGGTCCTTTATAAATTAGTAAAAACTGACAATTAACCACACAGGGGATAACAATTGAATGGGTTAAGCTTGTATATAAGGGAACAACAGTTGTTTTGGGGGAAAACAGTTTCCCATTCACGAGATCGGATCTGTTGATGATTGATCAGCTGATAGATCACTAGGTACAATCAGCGAGTGACGTCATGACGTCTGTTCTGACGTAATCATTGACGTAAATGAGTCGCGAAAAAGGAATGGAGAAGGATTTAAAATTCCAGCCTCAATCTAATGATTTCATCTTTCCCGACTTAAATGTAATTATCACCAGAATTTAAGTTTGGTAACATACCGTTACATGGAACGAGGATTACACCCCCTTTTTCCTAATCTGAAGGTGGTTCCATTTAGTTCCTACCCGGGTAAATCATCCAAATATTTCTAAATCATGAATTCTCATCATACATGAAAACGCACAGAAAAAAAAATTAATATTGATAGAAAAAAATTTATATTTTTTGCATCATTTATTTTTACCACACAGTTAAAAATTTTCAGTTCAGTATCAGTCAATTTATAGGGAATTTAAACTTTAGGTCCATCCCCCTTCCTCCTTCCCCTTCTAAGTTTTCTTGTTTCATGAAATATTATGTAGTTAAGTTAATTATTTGTATATCATTAACGTTTATGACTGTTAGTATATACTATATATTTATATCTATCTTTTTTCTTTCTATCTAACGTTTTTTCTATCTATCTATCTTTTTTTCTATCTATCTATCTTTTTTCTATCTATCTTTCTTTTTTCTATCTATCTTTCTTTTTTCTATCTATCTTTCTTTTTTCTATCTATCTTTCTTTTTTCTATCTATCTTTCTTTTTTCTATCTATCTTTCTTTTTTCTATCTATCTTTTTTTCTATCTATCTATCTTTTTTCTATCTATCTTTCTTTTTTCTATCTATCTTTCTTTTTTCTATCTTTCTTTCTTTTTTCTATCTATCTATCTTTTTTTCTATCTATCAATCTATCTTTTTTCTATCTATCTTTCTTTTTTCTATCTATCTTTCTTTTTTCTATCTATTTTTCTTTTTTCTATCTATCTTTCTTTTTTCTATCTATCTTTTTTTTTTCTATCTATCTTTCTTTTTTCTATCTATCTTTCTTTTTTCTATCTATCTTTCTTTTTTCTATCTATCTTTCTTTTTTCTATCTATCTTTCTTTTTTCTATCTATCTTTCTTTTTTCTATCTATCTTTCTTTTTTCTATCTATCTTTCTTTTTTCTATCTATCTATCTTTTTTCTATCTATCTTTCTTTTTTCTATCTATCTTTCTTTTTTCTATCTATCTATCTTTTTTTCTATCCATCTATCTTTTTTTCTATCTATCTATCTTTTTTTCTATCTATCTATAATTTTTTAAAACGAGGGACAAAAAGTTGAATCTCCTACCACCCTTAATAACAAAGTGAGAGGGGTTTTTGGGGGTCGTCGTCTTCTTTCTGGCGCGGTAAATTTATTTCAAATTGCACGTTATATAATTAAAAAATCCAGTCGTCGTGAAAATGAATGTCCTGTCGAAGGGAAAAGATGGAGTCTAGAATATTATTAAATTGGTCGACGACTGCACAATTTTAGAAAAATTATAGGGGATATAGACGATGAAGAAATCGCTCTTCAAGCAGATTTAGATAAGGTATAACAACGGAATGAAATTAATAAGATGAGAATAAATCCATCTAAGAATAAAAAAAATATATATATTTTTTTACTGAAAAGAAAGAAGGAGGATTGTAAAATAGGAAACTTAAAAAAAATATGCTGCATGTTGAAAATATCTAGATGTAACTTTAAATAACAAGAAATTAAATTTGGAAGGGGGGGGAGGGGGCGAACACGTAAAGGGGATGATGTTACACTTCATCAACAGGATATTGAAGAAAAGCACAAGACACGTGTATAGTTATAACATGGTGGCAGCAAGTAGGATAACTTTACAGATAACCAATCCGCTGGACTAAATTTCAGAAACGGGCCAGGGTTGGTTTTTGTGTGGAACCACTGGGTGAAAGGAGACAAAAAAGGGGAGCGGCTAACTATACCTAAATTGTTCTCAGAAAACCAGACCAATAATTATAAAAATAAGGGAAAATGGACCACAAAGATCGGTTGTACGAAAAAAAAAATTCCTTCGAAAAAAAGGTTGATTAAGGCTACTTGCAGGCTTTACCTAAAGAATATTGCTAATGTTTTTTACACATTTTTAGGAAATCATACGGAGCGTGAAAGCGTTATATTTGGGGGTGCGAAACGTGGACGATAGCAGCTACAGAAAGGAAAAGAATAGAAGCCTTTGAAAAATGTGGTGCTGCTGCTGTAGGAGGAATGAGACGGATGAGGGTGGATAGAATCACTAACGAGGAGATTTTAAACAGAATAGAGGGAGAGGGGGGAAAAGGGAGCAACATGGAGGACGTTTTGACTATAAGAGAAGGGAGAGATTAGTAGGGCCAAGTTTTAAGGCACGAGGGAAGTGTGTGGAAGGTATGAAGAGAAGAGGGAGGCCAAGGACAGAATGCGCTAAGCGGATTAGGGAGAATGTGAGTTGTTGTGCTACTTATGAAGAAATGAATAGGCTTGCGCAGGATACGATAGCCTGGAGGGTTGCGTCAAACCCAGTCTCGGGACTGGAACACTCACACAACAACTGATGTTTTCGGAAAAGAAGTTGGTATCACTGAAAATTTAGCCGCTTATTTTTTTATACGATAAAATAAAGGGACTTGAAAAATATTTTTAAAAATTGTATATTTATTATTTTTACCTATTCCTTCCCGACTGTCCTCCCCCTTCTGTAATTTATCTTTGTCCATTAAGTTTATCAACAATTTCATCTTTTTTTGTACTATTTTATTTTACGACAAGAAACTTGTAGCGGGGTAAAATGTCAGAAAACCTCTAGGAATAATACAATACAATAAGGAATCAGGGATAATTGAAAATAAATAATACAAACAATAAGGAATCAGGGAAACAGGGATGAATGAAAATGAATACAATAAGGAATCAGGGATGAATGAAAATAAATAATAAATACAATTAGGAATCAGGAACGAGTAAAATAAATAATAAATACAATAAGGAATCAGAGAATCACGGATGAATGAAAATAAATAATACAATACAATAAGGAATCAGGGATGAATGAAAATAAATAATAAATACAATTAGGAATCAGAGAATCAGGGATGAACGAAAATATATAATAAATACAATAAGGAATCAGAGAATCAGAGATGAACGAAAATAAATAATAAATACAATAAGGAATCAGGGAATCACGGATGAATGAAAATAAATAATAAATACAATAAAGAATCAGGGAATCAGGGATGAATGAAAATAAATAATAAATACAATAAAGAATCAGGGAATCAGGGATGAATGAAAATAAATAATAAATACAATTAGGAATCAGGGAAACAGGGATGAATGAAAATAAATAATAAATACAATTAGGAATCAGGAACGAGTAAAATAAATAATAAATACAATTAGGAATCAGGGACGAATGAAAATAAATAATAAATACAATAAGGAATCAGGGAATCAGGTATGAATGAAAATAAATAATAAAATACAATAAGGGAATCAGGGAATCAGAGATGAATGAAAAATTATGAGGTGCACCGGAATACGTTGGACAAATGTCGTGATAGGAAAGGAACGACACAGACACTCATTAACACACGTGTGTGGAAGGAACTTCAAGGAATTTCGGTTCCTCCTGTAATGAATGAATGAATAAAAAAAGAGAGTGGGAGAGATGGAGAGTGGGAGAGAGAGAGAGAGTGGGAGAGCGAGAGAGAGAGAATATCGCAACGTTCGATTACAAGCATATAAATAAAGAGCACTGAATGCTGACAGAAATAGTCGTCCGAGTGGTGTTGCTGAGAGTCGCGGGCGGGGGTGAGGTGGGGGGGCGGCATAGTGTGTGAGATGAGATTGGAGGGTTGGTTTACCTTGGCAGCAGAGTCCGGGGCCAGGAAGATCACTATCATGGACCGAGCTGCCGCTGGTTGCTGCTGGCGCCGACGGCCGACGTCGGGTCGCGGCTCCTGGGCGTCGCAGGCGTCGTGGGCGCCATGGCGGGCCGACGGAGGCTGACTGCTGCCAAGGCCCTGCGACGCCCAGGAGCATGCGCGTCACGACGACGACGCTGCAGCAGGTGCGCAGGTCAGTGAGGAGATTTATCCGCATGCCCAGGTCCGTCTCTCTCTCTCTCTCACTTCCCTAATTCCCTAATCGTCCCGCTGCTGCTGCTGCTGCTTCTTGCCTTTTCCCCCCTCTCCTTGTTTCTCCCAGCAACATGAAGTGAACGGCGAGAGAGACTCAGTTTCCGGGGTTTCGAACGTTCTCACTCAACTCCCCACTTCCCCTCCACCCTTCCACTCACATACCCCGCTCCGAAACGAGATTTGCCAAATTAAAGAAGAGGTGCACATGTGGCTACGTGACAGACGATTGGTTAACAACTCCACCCCCTCCCCCCTCCACATCCCCCTCCCCGCAGAAAAGCTTCGTCCAGCGTCACGTGAACTAAATTAAACTCTAATCTAAGTTAGTGTGGGGAAAATTCTCAATTGAAGCCCAGTAAAGCGCAGCGCGCGCACAGTTAATTTTATTTTTAGTAGAAAGAAGACAAGAATGATGGAGAGAGAGAGAGAGAGAGAAAAATAGTGGGCCAGGGAATT
This sequence comes from Eucriotettix oculatus, assembly GCA_034510155.1. NCBI lineage: Eukaryota > Metazoa > Arthropoda > Insecta > Orthoptera > Tetrigidae > Eucriotettix > Eucriotettix oculatus. The sequence continues at coordinate 123,237,215 of CM067378.1, forward strand.
GAACCCAGGACCTCAGGCACCCTGACCAAATCAGCTACGTCCAAGGACCAACACTTGTCCAATCCGTAAAGCTAAGCCAGCCAGGTTAGGTTAGGTCAGCCATTTTCTATGACAGCTCTAACTAGACACGTGTATTGTACTTTTCTCACTCAACTCCCCACTTCCCCTCCACCTTTCCACTCACATACCCCGCTCCGAAACGAGATTTGCCAAATTAAAGAAGAGGTGCACATGTGGCTACGTGACAGACTATACCTAAACAACCCCCCTCCCCCTCTCCCCTCTACCACCCTCCCGTAGAATAGCTTCGTCCAGCGTCACGTGAACTAAATTAAACTCTAATCTAAGTTAGTGTGGGGGAAAATTCTCAATTGAAGCCCAGTAAAGTGCGCGTGCGCAGTTAATTGTTTTTTTTCAGTCGAAAGAAGACAAGAATGATGGAGAGAGAGAGAAAAATAATGTCAACCAGGCCAGGGAATGGAACCCAGGACCTCCCGCGACCTCCAGCCGGGCGGGTGCTCTACCAACTGAGCTAATCAGAGTCTACGTCCAAAAGATACAAAATTTTATTAGAATAATAATAACACATAATTTGTTACCGCATATAGAAGCAAATTTGCTAGAAAATAGATAGATAGATAGAAAAGATATCCAGCGAAATCCAGCCGGGCGGGTGCTCTACCAACTGAGCTAATCAGAGTCAACGTCCAAAAGTACAAAAGTTTATCAGAATAATAATAACACATAATTTGTTACCGCATGTAGAAGCAAATTTGCTAGAAAATAGGTAGATAGAAAAGATATCCAGCGATATCCAGCCGGGCGGGTGCTCTACCAACTGAGCTAATCAGAGTCTACGTCCAAAAGTACAAAAGTTTATCAGAATAATAATAACACATAATTTGTTACCGCATATAGAAGCAAATTTGCTAGAAAATAGATAGATAGATAGAAAAGATATCCAGCGAAATCCAGCCGGGCGGGTGCTCTACCAACTGAGCTAATCAGAGTCAACGTTAAAAAGTACAAAAGTTTATCAGAATAATTAACACATAATTTGTTACCGCATATAGAAGCAAATTTGCTAGAAAATAGGTAGATAGAAAAGATATCCAGCGACATCCAGCCGGGCGGGTGCTCTACCAACTGAGCTAATCAGAGTCGACGTTAAAAAGTACAAAAGTTTATCAGAATAATAATAACACATAATTTGTTACCGCATATAGAAGCAAATTTGCTAGAAAATAGGTAGATAGAAAAGATATCCAGCGACATCCAGCCGGGCGGGTGCTCTACCAACTGAGCTAATCAGAGTCTACGTCCAAAAGTACAAAAGTTTATCAGAATAATTAACACATAATTTGTTACCGCATATAGAAGTAAATTTGCTAGAAAATAGATAGATAGATAGAAAAGATATCCAGCGACCTCCTGCCGGGCGGGTGCTCTACCAACTGAACTAATCAGAGTCTACGTCCAAAAGTACAAAAGTTTATCAGAATAATTAACACTTAATTTGTTACCGCATATAGAAGTAAATTTGCTAGAAAATAGGTAGATAGATAGAAAAGATATCCAGCGAATTCCAGCCGGGCGGGTGCTCTACCAACTGAGCTAATCAGAGTCAACGTCCAAAAGTATAAAAGATTATCAGAATAATAATTAACACATAATTTGTTACCGCATATAGAAGTAAATTTGCTAGAAAATAGGTAGATAGATAGAAAAGATATCCAGCCAAATCCAGCCGGGCGGGTGCTCTACCAACTGAGCTAATCAGAGTCAACGTCCAAAAGGTTCAAAAGTTTATTAGAATAATAATAACACATAATTTGTAGAGGTAAATTTGCTAGACAATAGATAGATAGATAGAAAAGATGAGAGTACAAATCAAGAAAGGAGTAAGAGAATGACGTCCATGATCTTAAACTAACTTATGTATATATAATTATATATATAGAACAGGTGGTGAAGAAAGTTAAAAATTGAATATATATAAAGGCTATCAAAATGCAAGGAGAAGAAATAAAACCGCTAAGCTTTTCTGACGTCATTGTGGTATTAGGGGGAGCCAGAACAAGACTGGGAAACCGTAATGAATGGAATTAACGTGGTCCTGGAGAGAGGAAGACTACAACATGAGGATTAATAGACGGAAAACGAAGGTGATGGAGTCTAATATAGGGGAAACAATGGAATAACTAAGGCGATCAGATTAGGGGGAAAGGGATATTTTTTGAAGGAAGCTAAGGAAATCTGCTACTAGAGTAGAATAGGCACAGGATAGCAAGGAAAGGGAACATGCAACAGGATTAGAAAATTATTATTGAAAAAAAAAATTGGTATTGGATTGTGGCGTCATGTGGCTTGCGAAACGTTGACGGTAGGACCCTGCGTAAAGGGGAAAAGAAAAACAGGAACCTTTCGTAAAAGGCGGTGTTATAGGAGAATGAGATTGGTGACTGAGGTAAATAACCAGGAAGAGGACTTTGAGCAAGAGAAAGGACAAAACATTAATATAACGGTAATTTAGAATAATTAGAGGAAAGTGTGAGGGATGAGAATAGAAGAGGGAGGAGGAGGAAGGGAGGGGAGACAAGGTCTGGAATACGCTAAGTAGATTAGGGATGACGAGATATGCGAAATGAGATTGGTGACTGTGGTAACTAACCAGGAAGAGACAACAGATCGGAGGACTTTGAGGAAGATAAAGGGGGAAACATTAGTAAAATGTTAATTTATAATTAGAGGAAAGTGTGAGGGATGAGAAATAGAAGAATGGGAGGGGGGAAGGGAGGGGAGACAAGGTCTGGAATACGCTAAGTAGATTAGGGAGGACGAGGTAGGTATGCGGTAGCTATGTGTGCGATGAAAAGGCTTGAGAAAGGTAGCTTGGACGAGTCTTAGGACGAAATACCACAACAACAACAACAACAAAATATTAGAAAAATTATAAAAAATATTTAACATCATAAGTTATGAAAATATAATAATAAGAATTGTAATACCGAAAGTCACAGAAACCTGAAAATTTTTTTTGGATTGTATTTAAGACACGAAATAATGGTCCATTAGAGCTCCAAAATAAAGCCTGAACCTATTTCTTTTTTAAATTATTCTAAAGAGTTATTTGTTTTTTTTTAAAAAAAAATATTGTTTATTAAATATATTTGTTAGAGAAATTTTTTTCCCCCTCCTTGAAGCATCTTGATGAATAATATTTAATAGTTGGCGCGTGTCACGTGATGTTGTTTTCCCACATCCGCAGCCGTAAAACAAAGTCTCCCATGTGTGACAGAGTTTATAAACAACCTTCATGTTAAGTGTGTGCCAAGGATCTGTTGAGAGGGGGGAGGATTTATTTTTTTTGGCAAGTGTTCCGCTTCCGGATGCGACAGTCTTGAACGGCCCTGGAGTGTGAAGTGGATCACACCATAAGGTCACCGTGACGGCTGCCAAAAAGAAAAACCCACTCCAGCGAATCCTTTATGTTTTTTAAAAGGAAAATGGGAAAACAACTTGACTCTAAGGACGAAATTCAAAACAGGAATTATGCATGACCTTGGCATAAATTACTTGAGGAGCGGGGAAACACTTAGTCGGTTCTGATCAGCCTTAAAGGCGTGGTTCTATTGAACATTCCAAGGTCACAGCCTTGATAGATTGTGAGTCACCGTGACGAGTCTCGTTACCTTTGCACCTTAGTAGCTTTCCTTTTTTGTGGGCTACAGTAACACCGTATATTAGCAATGGGGGGCGCGTCCTCAGGGTGTTAGACTAGTCGCGCCCGTGTTAATCCAGAATCCGTCTGGTCGTGTGGCTCCCTTACGGAGCCTCCAGCTGACTGCAGGTGTCGAGGGTTCGCCAGGGGTAATCTGTGTAGAGGGAGATCCTGAGCACGCTATTGCTGGACAGGAGCAATGCGCGCGGCCGAACAATGTCGTCAGTCCCTGGGAAGAGTGGGGGGAGGGGAGGAGGAGTCTATCTGCTGGTAATGGTGGCAGTGTCCACGTCCGTGGGCAACACACGCTGAAGTTGGACTCAAGGTGACATGGTTCCGCGGACACAATTTCTCTTCCTGTCCTCTCAAGGGTGCAGGACCCTTACGACACACACACACACACACAGAGAGCGAGATAGAGAAAAAGAGAGCGATAGAGAGAAAGAGAAAGAGCGACAGAGAGAAAGAGAGAAAGAGAAACTGACAGAGGGAAAGAGAGAGAGTGACACAGGGAAAGAGAGAGTGACAGAGGGAAAGAGAGAGCGACAGAGAGAAAGAGAGAGTGCGACAGAGGGAGAAAGAGAGAGAGTGCGACAGAGGGAGAAAGAGAGACAGCGACAGAGGGAGAAAGAGAGAGAGCGACAGAGGGAGAAAGAGAGAGAGCGACAGAGGGAGAAAGAGAGAGAGCAACAGAGGGAGAAAGAGGGAGAGTGACAGAGGGAAAGAGAAACTGACAGAGGGAAAGAGAGAGAGCGACAGAGGGAAAGAGAGGCGACAGAGAAAAGAAGGAGAGAGAGTGACAGAGGGAAAAAGAGAGCGACAGAGGAAAGAGAGAGAGAAAGAGAGGGGAAAGAGAGAGAGTGACAGAGGGAAAGAGAGTGTAAGAGGGAAAGAGAGAGCGACAGAGAAAAACGAGAGAGAAAGTGTCAGAGGGAAAGAGAGAGTGAGCGACAGAGAGAAAGAGAAACTGACAGAGGGAAAGAGAGAGTGACACAGGAAAGAGAGAGCGACAGAGGGAAAGAGAGAGAGCGACAGAGGGAGAAAGAGAAAGTGACAGAGGGAAAGCGAGAGTGACAGAGGGAAAGAGAGAGCGACAGAGAGAAAGAGAGAGAAAGAGAGGGGAAAGAGAGGTAGTGCGACAGAGGGAGAAAGAGAGAGAGTGCGACAGAGGGAGAAAGAGAGACAGCGACAGAGGGAGAAAGAGAGAGAGCGACAGAGGAAGAAAGAGAGAGCGACAGAGGGAGAAAGAGGGAGAGCAACAGAGGGAGAAAGAGAGAGAGTGACAGAGGGAAAGAGAAACTGACAGAGGGAAAGCGAGAGTGACACAGGAAAGAGAGGCGACAGAGAGAAAAAGGAGAGAGAGTGACAGAGGGAAAAGAGAGAGCGACAGAGGGAAAGAGAGAGAGAAAGAGAGAAAGAGAGAGAGCGACAGAAGGAAAGAGAGAGCGACAGAAGGAAAGAGAGAGCGACAGAGAAAAACGAGAGAGAAAGTGTCAGAGGAAAGAGAGAGTGAGCGACAGAGAGAAAGAGAAACTGACAGAGGGAAAGAGAGAGTGACACAGGAAAGAGAGAACGACAGAGGGAAAGAGAGAGAGCGACAAAGGGAGAAAGAGAGAGTGACAGAGGGAAAGAGAGAGTGACAGAGGGAAAGAGAGAGCGACAGAGAGAAAGAGAGAGTGCGACAGAGGGAGAAAGAGAGAGAGTGCGACAGAGGGAGAAAGAGAGAGAGAGTGACGGAGGGAGAAAGAGAGAGAGCGACAGAGGAAGAAAGAGAGAGCGACAGAGGGAGAAAGAGGGAGAGTGACAGAGGGAAAGAGAAACTGACAGAGGGAAAAAGAGAGAGCGACAGAGGGAAAGAGAGAGAGGGACAGAGAAAAAAGGAGAGAGAGTGACAAAGGGAAAGAGAGAGCGACAGAGGGAAAGAGAGAGAGAAAGAGAGGGGAAAGAGAGAGAGTGACAGAGGGAAAGAGAGTGTAAGAGGGAAAGAGAGAGCGACAGAGAAAAACGAGAGAGAAAGTGTCAGAGGGAAAGAGAGAGAGAGCGACAGAGAGAAAGAGAAACTGACAGAGGGAAAAAGAGAGAGTGACAGAGGGAAAGAGAGAGCGACAGAGGGAAAGAGAGAGAGGGACAGAGAAAAAAGAGAGAAAGAGAGAGAGCGACAGAAGGAAAGAGAGAGTGACAGAGGGAAAGAGAGAGCGACAGAGGGAAAGAGAGAGCGACAGAGAGAAAGAGAGAGAGTGCGACAGAGGGAGAAAGAGAGACAGCGACAGAGGGAGAAAGAGAGAGAGCGACAGAGGAAGAAAGAGAGAGAGCGACAGAGGGAGAAAGAGAGAGAGCAACAGAGGGAGAAAGAGGAGAGTGACAGAGGGAAAGAGAAACTGACAGAGGGAAAGAGAGAGAGTGACACAGGGAAAGAGAGGCGACAGAGAAAAAAGGAGAGAGAGTGACAGAGGGAAAAAGAGAGCGACAGAGGGAAAGAGAGAGAGAAAGAGAGGGGGAAAGAGAGAGAGTGACAGAGGGACAGAGAGTGTAAGAGGGAAAGAGAGAGCGACAGAGAAAAACGAGAGAGAAAGTGTCAGAGGGAAAGAGAGAGAGAGCGACAGAGAGAAAGAGAAACTGACAGAGGGAAAGAGAGAGTGACACAGGGAAAGAGAGAGCGACAGAGGGAAAGAGAGAGAGAGCGACAAGGGGAGAAAGAGAGAGTGACAGAGGGAAAGAGAGAGTGACAGAGGGAAAGAGAGAGCGACAGAGAGAAAGAGAGAGTGCGACAGAGGGAGAAAGAGAGAGTGCGACAGAGGGAGAAAGAGAGAGAGTGCGACAGAGGGAGAAAGAGAGAGAGCAACAGAGGGAGAAAGAGGGAGAGTGACTGAGGGAAAGAGAGGGAGAGCGACAGAGAAAAAAGGAGAGAGAGTGACAGAGGGAAAGAGAGAGGGCGACACACACACACACAGAGAGAGAGAGAGAGAGAGAGAGAATATATATATAGTGGTTATACATGGATAAAATGTCAAGGGTTGAGAAAATTTGCTCTAGAGCAAAAGTTTCCGTCTGCCAAAATTTGCATTTAGAAATGGCGTAAAGCTCATGAACGTTAGAGTTAATGTGTTGTATGACTGGCAGATCCTTGCTGAAATTCCCATACACGATCATTTTCATTACACGAATAAACTCTGTAACATTAACGGACGACGACGACGCCAGAGGGAATCGACGGTTAGAAGGAACTATTGGAATAGCTTTCCCTGCTTTGATCGGAGCGATGAAAATGGAAGCATAGTGTTATGGGAACTACTGTGATAACATTACGAAATAACGCGCACCTATTACCATAAAGTTATTCTACAGAATACTTATTAAAATATTTTCTAAAATTCCTCCGTCTTCTCCTGAAAGGAAACTCTGTCATCCTCTTACACCACCGGACCTTGTCATTTCCTTTTCAAAATCCCAATTACATCCCCTAATAATTTATCTATTAATTTTAAGGCAGAGTTGAACACGACTTTGTTTCCTATCGACATTATAACCTACTTTTTCTAACAAGAAGAAGAAGAATAACCAATATTCAACTGGTAATCAGGTAATTAATTAGTTAATTCATTGATAAAGATTTTAGAATATAATTGCTAAATTGAATATCTGTAGTTAATTAGATGAAATGAAAATGTCACGAGAAGATACCAAAATATGGTGATGAAACGTCGCTTTTAATTAATTAAAACCTTTTGGTATTTATAACCATCTCTTTTTTTTAAATAAATTTTGAACCAATATTCAACTGGTAATCAGATAATTAATTAGTTAATTCATTGATAAAGATTTTAGAATACAATTGCTAAATTGATTATCTGTAGTTAATTAGATGAAATGAATATGTCACGAGAAGATAGCAAAAAAATTGTGACGAAAAGTCGTCTTTAATTAATTAATTAAAAACTTTTGTATTTATAACCATTTTTTTAAATAAATTTTGAACCAATATTCAACTGCTAATTAGATAATTATTAGTTAATCTATTGATAAAGATTTAATAACATAATTGCTAAACTGAAAATCTGTAATTAATTAGATGAAATGAAAATGTCACGAGAAGATACCAAAAAAATTGTGACGAACGTCGTCTTTAATTAATTAATTAAAAACTTTTGTATTTATAACCATCTCTATTTTTGTGCATAAATCTTGAACCAATATTCAACTGCTAATTGGATAATTATTAGTTCATTAATTGATAAAGATTTTAGAATGTAATTTCTAAATTGAATATCTGTAGTTAATTAGATGAAATGAAAATGTCACGAGAAGATACCAAAAAAATTGTGACGAACGTCGTCTTTAATTAATTAATTAAAAACTTTTGTATTTATAACCATCTCTATTTTTGTGCATAAATCTTGAACCAATATTCAACTGCTAATTGGATAATTATTAGTTCATTAATTGATAAAGATTTTAGAATGTAATTTCTAAATTGATTATCTGTAGTTAATTAGATGAAATGGAAATGTCACGAGAAGATAGCAAAAAAATTGTGACGAAAAGTCGTCTTTAATTAATTAATTAAAAACTTTTGGTATTTATAACCATCTCTATTTTTTGCATAAATCTTGAACCAATATTCAACTGCTAATTGGATAGTTATTAGTTCATTAATTGATAAAGATTTTAGAATATAATTGCTAAATTGAACATCTGTAGTTAATTAGATTAAATGAAAAAGTCACGAGAAGATAGCAAAAAAATTGTGACGAAAAGTCGTCTTTAATTAATTAATTAAAAACTTTTGTATTTATAACCATCTCTATTTTTTTTTGCATAAATCTTGAACCAATATTCAACTGCTAATTGGATAGTTATTAGTTCATTAATTGATAAAGATTTTAGAATGTAATTTCTAAATTGAATATCTGTAGTTAATTAGATGAAATGAAAATGTCACGAGAAGATACCAAAAAAATTGTGACGAACGTCGTCTTTAATTAATTAATTAAAAACTTTTGGTATTTATAACCATCTCTATTATTTTTTATCTTCTTTTTGCATAAATTTTGAACCAATATTCAACTGCTAATTAGATAATTATTAATTCATTAATTGATAAAGATTTTAGAATACAATTGCTAAATTGAACATCTGTAGTTAATTAGATTAAATGAAAATGTCACGAGAAGATAGCAAAAAAATTGTGACGAAAAGTCGTCTTTAATTAATTAATTTAAAACTTTTGTATTTATAACCATCTCTATTTTTTTTCAATAAATCTTGAACCAATATTCAACTGCTAATTGGATAGTTATTAGTTCATTAATTGATAAAGATTAGAATATAATTGCTAAATTGAACATCTGTAGTTAATTAGATTAAATGAAAATGTCACGAGAAGATACCAAAATATGGTGATGAAACGTCGCCTTCAATTAATTAATTAAAAACTTTTGTATTTATAACCATCTCTATTTTTTTTGCATAAATCTTGAACCAATATTCAACTGCTAATTGGATAATTATTAGTTCATTAATTGATAAAGATTTTAGAATATAATTGCTAAATTGAACATCTGTAGTTAATTAGATTAAATGAAAAAGTCACGAGAAGATAGCAAAAAAATTGTGACGAAACGTCGTCTTTAATTAATTAATTAAAAACTTTTGTATTTATAACCATCTCTATTTTTTTTCAATAAATCTTGAACCAATATTCAACTGCTAATTGGATAGTTATTAGTTCATTAATTGATAAAGATTTTAGAATACAATTGCTAAATTGATTATCTGTAGTTAATTAGATGGAAATGTCACGAGAAGATACCAAAATATGGTGATGAAACGTCGCCTTCAATTAATTAATTAAAAACTTTTGTATTTATAACCATCTCTATTCTTTTATTTTTTGCATAAATCTTGAACCAATATTCAACTGCTAATTGGATAGTTATTAGTTCATTAATTGATAAAGATTTTAGAATATAATTGCTAAATTGAACATCTGTAGATAATTAGATGAAATGAAAAATGTCACGAGAAGATAGCAAAAAATTGTGATGAAACGTCGTCTTTAATTAGTTAATTAAAAACTTTTGTATTTATAACCATCTCTATTTTTTTTTCAATAAATCTTGAACCAATATTCAACTGCTAATTGGATAGTTATTAGTTCATTAATTGATAAAGATTTTAGAATATAATTGCTAAATTGAACATCTGTAGTTAATTAGATTAAATGAAAATGTCACGAGAAGATACGCAAAATATGGTGACGAAAAGTCTTTAATTAATTAATTAAAAACTTTTGGTATTTATAACCATCTCTATTTTTAAATTAATTTTGAACCAATATTCAACTGCTAATTAGATTATTATTAGTTCATTAATTGATAAATATTTAGAATATAATTCCTAAATTGAATATCTGTAGGTAATTAGATGAAATGAAACTGTCACGAGAAGATACCAAAAAAATTGTGACGAAACGTCGCCCTTAATTAATTAATTAAAAACTTTTGGTATTTATAACCATCTCTATTTTTTGCTTAAATTTTGAACCAATATTCAACTGCTAATTAGATAATTATTAGTTTATTCATTGATAAAGATTTTAGAATATAATTGCTAAACTGAAAATCTGTAATTAATTAGATGAGAAAATCTTGTTTTTGTTTTACATTAATTTAATACGAGTAATGTTCACTGTACGTTTTTATTTATAAATTTTATATTAAACTAATAATAATTTCTTTAATTTTAATTACTGCTGCCTGTCTTCTACAGAGTTTTAATCTACACGCCTCCTTTCTCGGTATTTTATTCCAGTCTTCTTCCAAAAAATCCTTAACAGAGTGTGTGTGTTCCAGTTCACATCTTCTTTATTATTAAGAAACGGGCCTCTTAATAATAATGCAGATATTGACTTGTAAATTAATAATAAAAAACTAATTTACGCAAATGTAAACTTAAAAATTTTCTTTAAAAAAAAAATTAGTGCCTCACCTTACCCCATCCCCCCTTTTCTTTCTCATTTAACAGTGTGATAATTACAGTAAAGTATAACCACAGAGAGACTGTAACTAAATACATACAACAAATCAATAGCACGATACTTATTTTTACAAAGAAAAAAATAAGAGAGAGACAGAGAGAAGAAGAAGAAAAAAATAAATATATTCAGTACTTACCATTACGTTGATTCGCCCAAGTATCCCTTTTGGAGAACTCAAACTGAAAAATCTTACCTAGAGATTTTTTTTAAAAAAAATAAACTTACAGACGTACTTTAAACAAAGATGTTTTTTTTTAAAAAAAATTCTAAACATTTAAAAATAAAATAATAATAATAATAAATATGAGGAGAAACGCGAAACGAATGACGGAAAAAATAATTTTTTTTTAAATGAATTACAACGGCAGATAATGAATAAAAACTCGAATAAAAAAAAAGTTCTTGAGCTTCTTGAAAGAAGGAATTTTTCCATGAATATTTCATTCAATCTATTATTTTTTTTTCTCCCTCTTACTTCATAATGACGGACGAGATATTGATCGAAACGTCTTCACTCGATTCACCAGAGAAGAGGAAAAAAAAGTAACCCCCCACAAATACGATATTCAATAAATAAAACATATTTCAAACTTATATATATATATATGCGACTCTTCTTTATAATTCATCGCCACAGATCGTAGAGTGCACGAGACAAACGATATCGCTGGCGTTGCCATAGAAACGGCGAGATGATGAAAACAACAACAACAACAACAACAACGAAAGCTTAAGTAAACAACTGTTTCTGTGATCATTAAACGAAACACCTTTACTTATAAAACAACGTGACTAAATTTTAAATTTTGTCAAACACTAATTTTTTATGTTTCGTCAAGTTGTTTATGTAACGAAGAAATAGTGACGTCATGAAACGTTTCCGCGATTAAGAAAGTTCTAGAATTTTCTGAAATAAATGCACGTTATTTAACAACTTATTTACCTGTGGCAGTGGTACAAACATAGACAAAAAAAATATTTGTCCTTACGTTTATTTTAATGGAGCAGAAATCGAGCCACGAAAGATAAAATAAAAAATAAAAGCACACTTACTATTTGTTTATAATAAAATAAATTTATAAAAATTATAAAATATATATATTATATCTATAACGGTTTGTTTTCACCAGGAATAAAAGATATAGCTTGTTCTTTTTTTCTTATTCTGAAATACGTGATATTTAAAAATTTCTAAGAGATTAATATTTTTTTGATTATTTTAAACGTTTCCAAAAACTGAATTATTCTCTTTAAAAAAGCCTTTTTCGTGTAACTTATGCAGGTTTTCTAGGAGGTTTTCCCGCGCTTCTCTCTTAGGTTAGGATCCTTTCATTATGGCCTTCCTTGGCTACTTTGCTCCTCTCCTACCTTCAACGTCACTCTGCCCCCTCACTCCTTTCAAAAAGGAAAGATGGAAAGAAAGAAGGAAATAAGGAAAGAAGGAAAGAAGGAAAGAAGGAAAGAAGGAAAGAAGGAAAGAAGGAAAGAAGGAAAGAAGGAAAGAAGGAAAGAAGGAAAGAAGGAAAGAAGGAAGGAAAGCAGGAGAGAAGGAAAAAAAGAAAGAAAGAAGGAAAGAAAGAAAGAGAGAGAGTGAAAACGCTTTTCCCGGCGAATTTGGCTCCAATTACAACTCTCGGGTTTCAACCCGGGTCAAAGTCTCTTTACCTGACGACGATGGCGAAGCTCGCTGTCGAAACGTACGTCATGTGAACAAAACTTCGACCCGGGTTGAAACCCTAGAATTGTATTTGAAAATTTAAAAAAAACCCTTACGTATTTTGTAAGACATATTTATTTTACTTTAAATAAACATCATCCAATTTTTTTTTCCTTCTCCTTGGAAGGGAAGTGACGTCATACTGAAAGATCGTGGAGGTTAAAGAAAACCCAAATACGTCATTTCTTGTCTGTGACGGAGAAGCGGAGGGAAGAATTAAATTGAGGGGGAAAAAATAAAACCAATTTTTTTAAAAAGAAAAATTAATATTTTAGTTGCTTAAGTATTAACCATTTCATAGCCTAAAATACCCAAAAGTTGTTAATAATCGTTTCACTACCAAAACAAACTTAAATTATAAAAAAATATATAATACACCAGTTAATCCCCTGAAAATTTTTATTTTGAACTCCACCCCCTTTTCCCCTCCCCCTTACGCCTGTAATTATTCTCAGAAAATTTAATTTAATTTCAAATTAATTTAATTAATTATCGGCATCATTGTCACGGTTTATTTCCGATTCGCGGAAGACCGTTTCTAGAAATAATGATCAATTATCTAATTTTGGTAATTAAATTGTTCCCACAGAATCTAATTTTGTGTAACGTTTGTCACGGGAGGAGGGGGAGGGTGTGTTTATTAAACGTCAGTCACCATTGTTACACAACAATCCTTTTTTTCTGGAATCGTTATTATAACAAATCCTTTGCCACGTGTATTGCCTCACTTTTATTACGTCATTCACGAATAACTTCGATTATAAACTGTCCTGTTATCCAAAAATAATGATTTAAAATTTGGGGTGATCCTCCGTGACATTAATTAATTAATTTCTTTTGCGTCCATATTCAGTCATTTCTGTAGTTACCGTTAATTTAACACGTTAATTCACTGCATCAGATAATATTTTTTTTATAACATATCATAATGGGTTACGATTTTTTTAAAAACAAATTTCAATTATTAACCATTCCTAAAAGAAAATAATCCGTCCCACTGTTAGTGAATCGTAATTACTCACTTTTCTTCTTATTATTATTCTTGGGATAATAATAATATGTAAGAAACCAGACCTTTTAATTGATTACACCATAATTAGTCACTTTTTTCCTTCTCCTTGTTATTCTTGGGATAATAATGATAATATGTAACAAACCAGACATTTTAATTGATTACACCGTAATTAGTCACCTTTTTTCTGGTTCTTATTCTTGGGATAATAGTAATAATAATAATATGTAACAAACCAGACATTTTAAATTGATTACACCGTAATTAGTTACTTTTTTACTTCTTATTCTTGGGATAATAATGATAATAATAATATGTAGGAAACCAGACATTTTAATTGATTACACCGTAATTAGTCACTTTTTTCCTTCTCCTTATTATTCTTGGGATAATAATGATAATAATATGTAACAAACCAGACATTTTAAATTGATTACACCGTAATTAGTCACTTTTTTCTGCTTCTTATCCTTGGGATAATAATGATAATAATAATATGTAACAAACCAGACATTTTAAATTGATTACACCGTAATTAGTCACCTTTTTTCTGGTTCTTATTCTTGGGATAATAGTAATAATAATAATATGTAACAAACCAGACATTTTAAATTGATTACACCGTAATTAGTTTCTTTTTTCCTTCTTATTCTTGGGATAATAATGATAATTATGTGTAAAACACCAGACATTTTAAATTGATTACACCGTAATTAGTCACCTTTTTTCTGCTTCTTATTCTTGGGATAATAATGATAATAATAATATGTAACAAATCAGACATTTTAAATTGATTACACCGTAATTAGTCACCTTTTTTCTGCTTCTTATTCTTGGGATAATAATGATAATAATAATATGTAACAAACCAGACATTTTAAATTGATTACACCGTAATTAGTCACCTTTTTTCTGCTTCTTATTCTTGGGATAGTAATGATAATAATAATATGTAACAAATCACACATTTTAAATTGATTACACCGTAATTAGTCACTTTTTTGCTTCTTATTCTTATTCTTGGGATAATAATGATAATAATAATATGATGTAACAAACCAGACAATTTAAATTGATTACACCTGTTACACACAACAACAAAAAAATTTAAAAAACAGTTTGTAATTATTATGTTTGAATCTAAAATGGTTTTAAGTAATATAAGACTTGAATAAAACATGCCAAAAAATTTTAAATTATTATTTTTTTTTGAATTTTTAAAAACATCTACAAGGGGATGTAAACATTTAGTGTGGTGAGTTTTACTGTGCTCGAAAAGGGGGGTGGGGGAGAGAAAAAAAGGAGAGAGAGAGACAGAATTTTTTTAAAATAGAAAAAAAAGAGGTACGAGGTGAAATAATTTATCTAAAAATATTATTAAAATCGATTTAAATATTTGGGGGAGAAGGCGAAAAATTTTTAAAAATGCTAACTTATTTTTTTTTTTAAAAAAACATATCAATTAAATTATATTCTATTGCGTGGTTGTTTTTGTGTGGTGCACAGAAAGACGCTCGTGTGGTGAAACAACATTTCGTGTTCCATGCAAACAACAATAGTGAAGATATATACATACATATATATATACAAACCTTACGTACAGTAGTGGAAATTAAAATAAAAGAGTCAGACCATTTTTTCGTCGCTACAGGTAGGGTTATTTTTTTTTAAAAAAAAAGAGGACGTGTCTAAATATTACACGTTACTTAATTGATAAAAAATATATACTGGAGATTATTAATAACAATTTGGATGAGATTTATAAAGGTGACGTTTTTTAAAAATTTTCCTAACTGACGGACGTAAATACGGTTCTTATAAAAGAAAATTCTGAAAAAAATGAAAACGCCAAAAAAAAAATATAGTATAAGGTGAAATATTAAAACGGAATAATAAATGTTTCGCGTTTAATTGAGTCAAGTCGGGAAGAATATTATTAGCATAATGTGATTAAATAAATAAATAGATAAATATATAAAAAAACGAAACGAACCTTAGTAAAGGACTCGAAAGTGGACGAGGAAAAATAATTAAATATAAAAAAGGTAATTTTCTGACGGAAAAACAGAATAAAGTAAGGGGCGGGGAGGGGGAGGGGGAAAGAGAAAAGTGTGGGTCTCAGGTGAAGGAGACTATTCAAGTAGATTTTCGTGAAGGATGTGACGTGCAAAGCTCGTCCGTCCTTCGTGTCATAAATAAACAGAATAATGGACCGAGTGACCTTCGGACGAATAACATTGATTTCACTCACTCACGGAACAGTTTCTCTTTTCATTTTTTTTTTAACATTTTGGTAACCCTGCGTAAAGGCGTCGTATTTTTGATGATGAATCCTGTAAGGTTGGTTACTGCGTCACTCAACTTCCAGCTACTATTTATTACACAGGGGTGTCTAAATAAGGGGGGTGGACCACCGATGACGACGACGAAAAACTGGAATTAAAAAAGGGGCTGCGTGTGGACCTAGAGACGAAATTCTTAAGTCATTTAAAGGACCAACGAGTGACGATGAAATTAAAAAAATATATATAAATATTTCCGTGAATATTCACACAGATTTATTTTATTATATTTCTACATAGAAACCGCCCTTATTGGAAAAATCCCCTATATTTCATTACGATTTTCCACTTTAAAATACGTCAAATACTCAAAAAAAAACATTGCTAATTAATTTTTTTTCCTCATAAAATATTCTGTTCAGGTATCATTTCATTATGCGGGGTGAATAAACTTATTATCTTCTTAATTTTCCCCCTCCTGATATCAGAAATATCTATAGACCCACCTTCTTCATTTCCCCTAGTGGTTTTGGAAATATTTCTTAAATTCCCCTCGTGTATTTTCACCCCTCTCTTAATTTGTCCGAGTAATTTCAGAAATATTTCCCCTCCCCCCCTTTATTAATTAGTCCTTGTGGTTTTGGTAATACTTCTCCAGTCGTTCTTAATTTCCCCCCCTAGTGATTTTGAAAATATTTCCCCATTCTTAGTTTATCTCAGTTATTTTGTAAATTTCTCCCGCCCCTCTTTATTTCCCCTAGTGTTTTTTACCCCATTATTAATTTCTCCTAGTTATTTTGGAAATATTTCTCCTAGAGGTTTTGAAAATATTTCCCCCTTCTTAGATTCTCCCAATTATTTTGGAAATATTTCTCCCGCTCTTCTTAGTTTCCCCCTAGTGATATTGGAAATCTCTCCCCCTTCATAATTTCCCCTAGTGTTTTTTCACCCTTCACTTAATTTATCACACTTATTTTAGAAATATTTTTCCCACTTTCCTAATTTCTCCTTGTGGTTTTGGAAATATTTCTCCCGCCCTCCTTAATTTCCCCTATTGTTTTTTTCACCATTTCTTAATTTCTCCTAGTTATTTTAAAAATACTTCTCCCCCGTTCTAAATTTCTCTTTGTGGTTCCCATGGTGGTGTTTTTCCCCTTTCTTAATTTCTCAAGGTCATTTTGGAAATATTTCTCCTAGTGATTTTGAAAATATTTTCCCCTTTCTTAGATTCTCCCAGTTATTTTGAAAATATTTCTCCTGCCCTTCTTAGTTTCCCCTTGTGATAATGGAAATCTTTCCCCTTCTTAACTTCCTCTAGTGTTTCTTCACCCCTCACTTAATTTATTATAGTTATTTTAGAAATATTTCTCCCCCTTTCTAAATTTCTCCTTGTGGTTTTGGAAATGTTTCTCCCACCCTTCTTTATTTTCCCTTGTGGTTTTATACCCCTTTCTTAATTTCTCCTAGTTATTTTGGAAACATTTCTACTAGTAATTTTGAAAATATTTCCCCTTTCTTAGTTTCTCCCAGTTATTTTAATTTACTGTAAATTTTTAAAGTCAGAAAACTATGTTGTAATAACAAACGAACAAACAAAAATAAAAGATTCTAAAAAAATCAAACACTTTTTCTAAGAAACATACTATTAACATCTAATTATTAACTATTATTATTTTCAGGTGACAAACAAAGTATGTGATTTATCACTAACTTATTTTACAGAAAAAAATAATTTTTTTCAAGCGCGTTTACTTTTTTGATTTTTGACAAATAAAGCGATAAGCAGACTACAATTATTATTATTTTCTATTTGGTTTCGTTTCTAAGTGCAAGGTTTATTTTAAGCTTGCTTCAACACTAATTTTTCTTCTACTTTTATTTATTTCCTTATTTTTTTTTCTATTAAACTATCTACAGATAATTCTAAATACAGTCAGGAGTGTTTATATATAAAAGCTGCAATAACGAAACACAGAGAAGCTGCAAGGTATTTGTTGTTACTATTATTATTATTGTGTGTCCTTTTCAATCTCTAGGCTAATTATTTGATTCCTAAAACTATTGCGCTAGGTGAAAGCGAAAGCTTACTGTAACTATATATATTCTTATAAGCTTGCGAATCATATTTATGCACATTAAAGCCTGCTGTATGCAACATTTGAAACGTCCTTTCGTCATTTTCAGGAAGTTACGTCACGTGGGGGAAAAACACACGCGCCTGATGAGGATAACTTGGAAAGGTGAAACTTGGGGTTAGGGTTTCCTTTAAATTTTCGAAAAGGTTACAACAACAAATTATTGAAAAATGGCTCCCGAAACAAAAGTTTTGGGTATTTTTTTATTGTTGTTGAGTAGGAAAAGTTACTTTAACTCTTTAAGGTGTGATTAAAAAAAATTATTTTACTATAGTTAAATATATTAAAATTGGAAACTGATATTTTTGGTACTTTGGTATTAGGAGAGTCAGAAGAAGAAGAGTCAGAAGAAGAAGAGTCAGAAGAAGAAGAGTCAGAAGAAGAAGAGTCAGAAGAAGAAGAGTCAGAAGAAGAAGAGTCAGAAGAAGAAGAGTCAGAAGAAGACGAGTCAGAAGAGTCAGACGAGTCAGAAGAGTCAGACGAGTCAGAAGAGTCAGAAGAGTCAGAAGAGTCAGAAGAAGAAGAGTCAGAAGAAGAAGAGTCAGAAGAAGAAGAAGATCAGAAGAAGAAGAGTCAGAAGAAGAAGAGTCAGAAGAAGAAGAGTCAGAAGAAGAGTCAGAAGAAGAAGAGTCAGAAGAAGAAGAGTCAGAAGAAGAAGAGTCAGAAGAAGAAGAGTCAGAAGAAGAAGAGTCAGAAGAAGAAGAGTCAGAAGAAGAAGAGTCAGAAGAAGAAGAGTCAGAAGAAGAAGAGTCAGAAGAAGAAGAAGAAGAAGAAGAAGAAGAAGAAGAAGAAGAAGAAGAAGAGTCAGAAGAAGAAGAAGAAGAAGAAGAAGAGTCAGAAGAAGAAGAAGAAGAAGAAGAAGAAGAAGAAGAAGAGAAAGACTTGGAAACCATCAGAAAATTCCATGAACGTAAATCCTGAAGGAAGAAGATTAATAGAGGGAAAGAGGAAAACAAGGTGTAGTATGGGAAACAGAGGAGCAGCAAAGGCTACTTGGGAGGCAGAATAATAACTAGAGTAGGATAGCACAGGCAGGCAGAGCAAGGAAGGTATTTACTCACGGATAATGTAAGTATGAATATTAGGAAATCGTAATATTCATAAGGAGAAAGTAGTGTGATATATACATTCGGGAGAATCGTGTACATTAGGAGTTGCAGAACGGGGAAAAGAATAGAAACTTTCGAAATATGGTGCTATAAGAAGAATAAGATGAGGTGGATAGGGTGACTAGCCAGGAGGAAGTTCTAAACGGGATAGGGGAAGAGAGAACACAATATGGAGGACTTTGATGGGATAGGATTAATAAACTACGTTATAAGATATGAGGGTTTTGTTAAAAAAAAAGGTTTTGAGACGGGAAGGTCTTGTAAAAAATATCATTGGAGGGAATCGTGTGGGGTAAGAACAGAAGAGAGAGAGAGAAATAGAAAAATAGAGAAAGATAGAAAGAGAGAAATAGAGAAATAGAGAAGGAGAGAACTAGAGAAAGAGAGAAATAGAGAAAGAGACAAAGAGAGAAATAGAGAAAGAGAGAAATAGAGAAAGAGGGAAATAGAGAAAGAGGGAAATAGAGAAAGAGAGAAATAGAGAAAGAGAGAACCAGAGAAATAGAGAAATGGAGAAAGAGAGAAATAGAGAAAGAGGGAAATAGAGAAATGGAGAAAGAGAGAAATAGAGAAAGAGGGAAATAGAGAAAGAGAGAAATAGAGAAAGAGAGAAATAGAGAAATAGAGAAAGAGAGAAAGAGAGAAATAGAGAAAGAGAGAAATAGAGAAAGAGAGAAAGAGAGAGAGAAATAGAGAAAGAGGGAAATAGAGAAAGAGAGAAATAGAGAAAGAGAGAAATAGAGAAAGAGAGAAATAGAGAAAGAGAGAAATAGAGAAAGAGGGAAATAGAGAAATGGAGAAAGAGAGAAATAGAGAGAGGGAAATGGAGAAATAGAGAAATAGAGAAAGAGAGAAATAGAGAAAGAGAGAAAGAAAGAAAGAAAGAGAGAGAGAGAGAGTAATCATAATTATAGAAATTTCTTTTATGTTCAGAAATTACATATTTGAAATTTATAAGTTGTAAAGGATTTTTTCTTAAAGGAAACTATCATAATTTTATTGGCCAAAATTTCCATTGGTTCCAAAAAAAGAAATTAATTTGATTTTAGTGACGTAGTTATTAATTATTTATTGGGATTGATTTAAAGAATGTGAGCGGCGGGGGCGGGGATGAGGGTTAGAAACCCGAAAAATTTAATTTTTTTGTTTAATTGATAGTGGATAACCTTTAATATATTTTTAATTTTAAGTAATGTGGAAATAACTTTTTCCACGACGATCCCCATGCAGTTTAGTTTAATGACTTCCGTTGTTGTTTTTATATATTCCGTGTTAAGTATACTTTTTTTTCCACCTGACAGTTGCGACAACATTGGAGAAAAAAACATTAGACAAGTTAAAGCTTTAAAAAAAAAATTCACAGCGGAATGTAAGGTTTGTTAGACAAGTTGATGGTCGAGAGTGAGATTTGTAGCACAAAGTGTCGGCAGAGTTCTTCGTTAATGGTTATGAGGTTCATTCCTAATGCTGGTCTCTTAGCATCCTCCACCCTAAACCTTGTCTGAACCAATAGTCCTTGCCTCCCCTCCTCTCCCCCCGTGGATCCGAAAAAGGGGGAGGGACTATTGGGGACTCTTTTGCTTCCAGAATATTTTACCCGAGAAGCTGCCTTCATATTGTCTATGAATTTAGCAGCGTTGCATGTTGTTCGCGGAATTTTTTTTAAAGACACGGCTGTAATGGTTTTCAAACACTCTTCAGCGGTAACGGAAGCGGTTTTGAATCACACCATTTAAAAAAAAATTATGGCGGTATTATTTTCCAGCTTTCCAATTTCACATTTCCTGTCCCCACATTTCGGGCTCTATATTCATTATTTTTGTCCACCGGAGTTTGTTATCAATCAATTAGGAGAATAATACCCCATTTTTTAATTTTGTGTTTTGGAAGACCCCCCCTCATGTATTTTTTTTTCTAAAAAAAAGGAATTCCCATGAATTCAACAATTCCTGGAAGGAATGTTATTGGTCGGCCCTTACAGGTCCTTCAAGATTCCCTTGTCCTCAATTTTTCTTCCTATCCTCAGCCCCTTTTTCTACTCCAGTTTCTTAATCACACCATTTTTTTTAAAAAAACTTTATTTTTTCTATACTCGATGGCGGTATTATTTTCCAGCTTTCCTATTCCACATTTCGGTCTCTATATCCATCGGAGTTCTTTTATCAATCAATTAGCGGAATAATACCCCCTTTTTTAATTTGTTTGTGTTTTGGTCACACCTTTGCTCCATCAACGGTCAAATCCAATCCAAAATTAAAACGCAACTGAATCTTTAGTGTCATTTCCCTAGAATTCCTCTCACCTCAGCCTCATCTATATTATCCTTCCCCCCCCTCTTTAACTCCAATGATACCTTAGCATCTGTTCTTCCTCCTCCTCCTCTACTCATCTTAAAACGAAAGTTGTCCCTGTGTCCCTGCGTTTTAAATTGACTTTTGTCTCTATATAGACATTTTCTTTTATTAATTTAAGATTATTTTGTCCTTTAATTATTATGTACTTTATTTTGTTCCTTTTTTAATGGTATACCGTATCCTCCTATTTCCTCAATCCGAGTAGGACTAATGGGGAAACAAGACAATAAATCTAAAAAAGTCTAGACTTGATCCTTCCGCTCAGTCACTCGGGTATAACTTAACGTTAATTTCTCCCCCTAAGTTATCTGGGCACTTGACTCATCCTCCGCCTCTCAAATAAGTCTTCCTCTATTCTTTTTAACGTGACATCCCCCCTCCTTTCTATTATCCTAAGTTGTTATAATATTCTCCGCCAATGATTATAGACACAGTTGAGACTTTTGCCCCCCTATTAATTTGTTTTTCACTTGGAATCGCCATTATATAGGTGTAGTTGCCGACGCGTTGTGCTACAAAGGTCTCACAGAGCTGCTGGCGTCTCTCCTCCTCCTCACAGCAGTATCTAGTGGTGTTAAAGCAGAGGCGCTACAGTGAGTGACTAGGGTGCGAGCACTACAGTACAGAGACAGTGACACATAGTAAAGGGGGGTGTTTGGGTGGGTGTTTGGGGCCCACCGTTCTGGCGATGGCGACCGTGTCGCTGGTGGCGTCCGTGAAGGCCCTCCGCAGCCTGGACCTCCTCGCCTGCGCCAGGGTCTGCGGGCAGAGGAGCACGCCCTGCGTACAACACACACATCCTCCTCAGCTTCCTCCTCCACGCGATACCCCAAACAAACAACGCTGCTGCTCTACTAATACTACTATAACATGGCGAGTTACGAGAGGGGATAGGAAACATCAGCATTCAATCATGGCGAGTTGGAAGGGTCAACGAGGGCAGAATAAATAGAAAATGGATAGACTTAAAGGAGAAAACATAACCAATCAATCATGGCGAATTGGAAGGGTCAACGAGGGCAGAATAAATTGAAAGTGGATAGACTTAAATGGGGAAGCTTGATCATTCAATAATCAAAGGATCAAAGTGGGTAGAATAAATAGAAAGACTTAAAGGAGGAAGCATTACCATTCAATCATGGCGACTTGGAAGGGTCAAGGCGGGCAGAATAAATTGAAAGTGGTAGAATTAAAGGAGGAAGCATTACCAATCAATCATGGCGAGTTTGAATGGTCAAAGTAGGTAGAATAAATTATAAAGTGGATAGACTTAAAGGAAGAGACCTGATCATTCGATCGTGGCGAGTTGGAAGGAACAAAGGGAGTAGAATAAATAGACAGTCGATAGACTTAAAGGAGGAAGTATGAACATTGAAGCATTACGAGTTGGAGTGCACAAAAAGGTAGAATAAATTGAAAGTGGTTTTAGACTTAAATAATGAAGCATGATCATTCAAACAAGGCGAGTTGGAAGGGTCGAATAGGGTAGAATAAATAGAAAGAGGATAGACTTAAAGAAGGAAGCACGACTGGTAACCATCAACATTGAAACATGGCGGGTTGGAGGGGTTAAAAGGGATATTAAAAATTGAAAGTGAATAGAATTAAAAGGAGGTAGCATGATTGATGACCATTTTAAATAGAAATAGTCTCCGTCAAGTTTATGGTGGATGGGGGGGGAAGGTGTCCCTCGGTACAGGGTTGGAGGGGAGGGAGAGAACAGTTACAAACTACATGGAGGTGTGATTCTGAGACAGGTAACTTCCTTTTAATAGCATAGGAAGGGAATTGGAAAAAAAAGGTGGATGCGGAAGATGGAGTTTCCTGTAGTTTGGAATTTTAATACAACAAATAAAAGTGAAGAAGTAATTTTATTTTGGTAAAGGTGTGAACGGATCTCAAATGAGATAGAAAAATTTCGAGGGAGAGATACAAAGAGAGATATTTAAAAAAAGAGACTGAGAGATTAAAAAAAATGAGAGAGTGAGAAATTTAAGAAAAGTAAGAGAGTGAGAAATTTTTAAAAGGAGAGAGTGAGAAAATTAAAAACAAGGAGTGAGTGAGATATTTTAAAAAAGGAGAGAGTGAGAAATTTAAAATGTAGAGAATGAAAAATTTTAAAAAAGGAGAGAGTAGTAAGAAATGTTAAAAAAGAGAAAAAAAATTATAAAAGAGGCAAATTTGAAGAACACAGAATTTTCAAACAAGGGACAATAATAAAAGACAGAAATTTGAAATAACGAGAGAAAAATTTAAAAACGAGGGAGAAAAATAAAAAGAGGAAAAAATTAAAAAGAGAAAAAATTTCAAAAGGGAAAAAATTAAAAAGAGAAAAAATTACAAAAGGGAAAAAATTAAAAAGGGAAAAAATTAAAGAGAAAAAATTAAAAAGAAAAAAATGAAAAAGAGAAAAAATTATAAAGAGAAAAAATTATAAAGAGAAAAAATTAAAAAAGAAAAAAATTAAAAAGAGAGATAATAAAAAAGGGAAAAAATTAAAAAGAGAAAGAAAATTAAAAAGAGAAAGAAAATTAAAAACAGAAAAGAAACTCAAAAGAGGGAAAAGTAAAGAAAAAAAAGAAGAAGACAAAAGTGAAATATCATTTTTGATAGGACATACAATGATTCTCTTCGTCTGAGAAATTTCAAAAATGGCTGGGAAACTGGGCTAATGAGGGATAAATTTTACATCATATGAAACATCGATTACGTTAACGTTATGTGGGGCACATTTTTTTACCTTCCCCTTTTCCTCATTTTGTCACCCATTTTACAGTAAATATCTGCAGCAACTTTCCATGAGTTTTTTTAATTATCCACACAGCTGTTTTTCTTTTTTAAAAAAATTAATGTTTATTGTAAAAAAATATTAATTAAAGTTGGGGGAAAATATGCTGATTGTATTTTTAAGGTTTTAAAGCAGCAGCGTTGCCTGTTGTAGGAACACAGTTGAAAAGGGCTTACATAGGTGGCAGCTGTACAGACAGACAGACAGACAGACACAACAAGAAGAAAACAACAACAACAACAACAACAACAACAACTAATAAGTACAGTCTGTATGTAGTACAACAAACACACACACAGAAGAAGAAGAGAAACAAACAAACAACTTGAACAACACTGGGCCTGAATGAAGATTGCAGCGTTGTTCAAGTTGTCTGATTAACTAAAAGTATCCTTTTTAACAGTAAAACAATATAACACATACAGAGTATTTTCATATACGGTTACACACACACAGAGAGAGAGAGAAAACAGTAAGACAGACTTCCAATATTACTTATATATTACGTATATATATATATATATATAACTAATGAAGCGGCACTAAATAGATGTTTGTTAATTACAGAGCTAAATACATAGAAAACTGCACGAGTTTACTGTAATGTTGTGTCAACTGTACTGCAAGCACTAACATGCATTACTCTCCTCCCCGCATCCCCCTTTATTTACAGATATTATTCCTTTATCCTTGAATGATTTTTAAACTGTTTATCCTGGTTAGGTAATTTTTTTAATCTCGTTACACGTTACATTTACATATTTTTTTTTGTTTTAATTAATTAATTACTTACTTACTTAATTTTAGTTCTGAAAAAAAAACAGAAATTTTACGAAATGTTAATGTCAAAAATGACATTTTTCGGACTTGTTTAAAGCTTTACAAAAAAAAAAGTTTCTTTTACATGATGTAACAGAGTTAAATAGTTTTAAAAAATATATATATATATTATTTACAAAAAATTTTTTGGTATAGTCAATAAAATAATTTTTATTTTTCTTCTTCTTACGTTCAACGGTAAAAACAAAGAAAATTTTCGTAACCACATTAAAATTTTTCTAAGTTAATGTTTTTTAAATGTTTTATTAATTAATTTTTTGAACGTGTGTGTGTGTGTAAAATAAACAATGGATATAAACAAATTCGGCCAACATGTCAGAAAAATTTGGGGAAAAAATAGAAGAAAAATAGCACGAAGTGTGAAGTATCCAAAAAAAGAAGACGTAAATGAATTAAAAGAGTGAGAAAGTCTAAAAATTAATTAAAAAATTACATTATTTTTGATGTAAAAAAAATGGTGTAATAAAATTTACACCTGTTATATGGGAAAATCAAAAAAAAACGTTTACTTTTAATTTCCTTAACGTAATTTCTACAAAATAACTAAAATTTAGGAGTTCACAAGGAGACTTTTGGAACATCAATGAATGCGTGGTCCTGGAGGAAGAGTTCAATGTGAGGATTAATGGAGAGGAGAGGGGGGAAAAACAACCCAAGGTAATGGAGTGAAGCGTGGGGGAAAACAGTGGAATAAAAAAAAAGATCGGGAAAGGATATTTTTCAATGAAGTTCTGCTACTTTGACAGGATAATAACTAGGAAGGGTAGGAAGAATAGTAGAAAGAAAGAGTAGGATAGCAACAGGCAAGGAAGGAAGGAAAGCTTTCGCTAAAAAAAGAAGAAGAATTTACTTACGGCTAAAGCAAGTGTGAATAACAGGAAATCATTATTTTTAAAAATATTGGTATGGAGCGAAACGTGAAGGTTGCAGAAGTGAAAAGAATAGAAGCTTTAGAAATATGGTGCTATAGGAGAACGAGATGAGGTGCATAGGATAAGTAACGAGGAAAATAATAAGCGAATAGGGGAAGAGGATGTTGAATGGATAGACCAGTAGTTTCACGAGGGTCTTGTAAAAATTACAATTAGAAGGAAGGGAACAAGAAGAGGCAGGCCAAGGAAGGAATACGCTAAGGAGATTAGGGGAGGATGTCTGATGCGTTAGTTATACGGTAATAACAAGCCTTGTAAAAAAGATAGGTTAGCATGGATCAGTCTTAGGACTGAAGAAAAAAAACAACTACTAAATTTGTGGGGTGCGAAGCGTAGAGGGTAAAAGGTTTCAGACAGAAAGAGAATAGAAACTTTTGAAAATTGGTCCTACAGGTGCATGAGACGGGTGGATAAGTTAACTAACGAGGAAATTCTAAGCGTCATAGGAGCAAGGAGAAAAATAAGGAGGACTTTGAAGGGAATAGATTAGTAGGTCCCGTTATAGGATTATTAGCCTTAAAGGGACGTGAACTGAAAGAGAGACGAAAAAGGATGGAATACGGCAGGGATAATGATGTTGGATGCAATAGCTACGTAGGGGAAGCAAAAGGCTTGGGCAGGATTTGGTAAGCGTGGATCAAACCGATATAAGGACTCACTACCACAATAAGAACAACAACACAACTAAATTTGGAGAAATAAAGAGAAACGGAAATTGAGAGTTAGGGATGTAGAGAAATAGAGAGAAACGGAAATTGAGATATAATTATAGAAAGATAAAGAGATAGAGATATAGAGAGAGATAGAGATATAGATAGAGAAATAGAAAAAGAGCGATAGAGATATAGATAGAGAAATAGAGAGATAGAGATATAGATAGAGAAATAGAAAGAGAGAGATAGAGATATAGATAGAGATAGAGATATAGAGACATGGAGATATGGACAGAGAAATAGAAATAGAGAGATAGAGATAGAGAGAGATAGAGATAGAGATATAGATAGAGAGATAGAGATATAGACAGAGAAATAGAGAGATAGAGATAGAGATAGAGAAATAAAGAGATAGAAATATAGATAGAGAAATAGAGAGATAGAGAAATAGAGAGATAGAGATATAGATAGAGAAATAGAGATAGAGATAGAGAAATATAAATAGAGAAATAGAGATATAGATAGAGAAATAGAGATATAGATAGAGAAATAGAAATAGAGAGCTAGAGATAGAGATAGAAGAGATAGAGATATAGATAGAGATAGAGAGATAGAGATAGAGATAGAGAGATAGAGATAGAGATAGAGATAGAGATAGAGAGATAGAGATATAGATAGAGAAATAGAGAGATAGAGATATAGATAGAGAAATAGAAATAGAGAGATAGAGATATAGATAGAGAGATAGAGATATAGATAGAGAAATAGAAATAGAGAGATAGAGATATAGATAGAGAGATAGAGATATAGATAGAGAAATAGAGAGATAGAGAAATAGAGAGATAGAGATATAGATAGAGAAATAGAGAGATAGAGATATAGATAGAGAGATAGAGATATAGATAGAGAAATAGAGAGATAGAGATATAGATAGAGAAATAGAAATAGAGAGATAGAGATATAGATAGAGAAATAGAGAGATAGAGATATAGATAGAGAGATAGAGATATAGATAGAGAGATAGAGATATAGATAGAGAAATAGAAATAGAGAGATAGAGAAATAGGAATAGAGAGATGGAGATATAGATAGAGAAATAGAAATAGAGAGATAGAGATAGAGAAATAGGAATAAAGAATTGTAGAATTCAGGCTTAGAAGTTTCCAAGAAAAAAAACGAACGAAACAACGTTCTTCTAATGTAGAAAACAACGTTGTTTGTGACTTGTTGGCCGTATTATTCCTTTATTGTTTCCCCTTTCTACATTAACATGTGTATTCTAAATCGTTTTTTTTTCACATTCATGCTTAATTAACTAATTTTTTTTTCTATTATTTATTTAGGGGGTAAATTTTGTGACTAGGAATAAATCTTTTCTATATTGGACAGCATGACTCGTTTTTTTTTAAAAAAAAATTGATTAATTTACTACCTAAAATCCTGCCTATGTGTTTTCTAACTATTCTAGTCTACAGGACTTTTTTTTTACTTTTTTTTGTGGGGGGGTCTTTGTGATGTTTTTTTAAAAATTGAGGCTTGACCAGTTATTTTTTTTTTCGTTTTCTCAATACAATAAAATCACACGCACACAACTATTACAACAGAAAACTCACCCAATTTTGGGGAACTTAGAAAAGCGAAGTGTGTCTGTTGGAATGAATAAGACATGTTAGTATATATAATATACACGGATCTGTACTTAAGACTATATACGACCTGGAAAAAAATATATTGCTGTTACATATAATTAAAAAGGTGGTTGTTGTTGTTATTATTATTAATAAAAATACACCAATTGGAAAAAAAAACCGGGGAGGTTGTTGGGTTGGAATCTGGTAATGAAGGGGACAGAATAGTCCTCAGGACCCTCAGGAAGTGATTTAAAGTTCCGCTGCGATGCGGAATCAAAGCTGGAAGTCTTCAATGGAACCAAAATGGACCCTTTTCTTTTATTTTCACATGACGTACCCCTAACGATGAATGGGGGTTGAAATTAAACGCCAGCAAGTTAAGCGAAAACTTGACCCGAAAAATTTATATTGGAGGGAATAACTGTAGTTTATGGATTTTTTTGGACTATTTTCCGCCCCTTTCCACCTCCAAGTGGCGGTAACCTTGGATTTACCCTAATTGTGTTAAAGTTTGTTCCCCAAGAACGCCGTTGCAAAATTTGGTATGCGGAAGTCTGTTCCAACCCTTCTTTAGGGGATGAAGTCAAACTTGAATTGAAAATTTTATACCAGAATTAAACTCAGCGGCTCACATTCCCCCGGTTTAGAGCACAATCTCGATTATTTTGCTTTTGTTTTTATTATTTTTAATCTTTTTTTGTCCCTTCGACCCTCACACCCTTCCATTGTGGATTTGGGTTGTAATTATACGCCAGCACGGAACGGAGGACACACATTGTCAAAATTAATTGATCAAAGACAATATTGGTCTTTTTTTTCTCGCTTATTTAAATTTTTTCCGCCACCTAAATCTCAGAGTCCGAGTTTTACCCCTACAGCGATTATTTCCGGGTGGCAAAGAAACACGTTTATATTTGTACGTACACTGAACATACACGGAAACACACATACAAGAAATTTTATTATAGAGATAAATGAAACAGATGGAAGGAAATCTGCTTCAACATTAATAATATAGCAATATATAGCTGTATTTCTTGACTGGGTTGCAGTGGCTGTGTGTGTGTGTGTGTAGTGAGGTTCCTTGGGGAAAAGTTTTCTGATTCGGGAAATAGATCAGCACGTTTACATCTACGTGTGTATCGTGAATGATAATTTATCTTTCTACATCTCTATCTGTCCATCATTCTATCTCTCTATTTCTCTCTCTCTCTTTGACTCTATCGTTCTACCTCTATATCTCTATGATTTTCTGTCTCTCTTTGTCACTTTCTCACGCTCTCTTTCACTATGTACCCTTCTCCATCTCTATCTCTCTCTATTTCTATATCTCTCTATTTTTATTCCTCTATCTATCTATATCTCCAGCTCTCTGTTTCTATTTCTATATCACTATCTCTCTATTTCTATTTCTGTATCTATATCTCCATCTCTCTATTTCTATTTCTCTATCTATATCTCCATCTCTCTATTTATATTTCTCTATCTATATCTCCATCTCTCTATTTCTATTTCTATTTCTCTATCTCTCTATTTCTATTTCTCTATCTCTCTATTTCTATATCTCTATCTCCCTATTTCTATTTCTCTATCAATATCTCTCTGTTTCTATTTCTATATCACTATCTCTCTATTTCTATTTCTGTATCTATATCTCCATCTCTCTATTTCTATTTCTCTATCTCTCTATTTCTATTTCTCTATCTCTCTATTTCTATTTCTCTATCTCTCTATTTCTATTTCTCTATCTCTCTATTTCTATTTCTCTATCTCTCTATTTCTATTTCTCTATCTCTCTATTTCTATTTCTCTATCTCTCTATTTCTATGTCTCTTTCTATATCTCTATGTCTCTTTCTATATCTCTATTTCTATTTCTCTATCTCTCTATGTCTCTTTCTATATCTCTATGTCTCTTTCTATATCTCTATTTCTATTTCTCTATCTCTCTATGTCTCTTTCTATATCTCTATGTCTCTTTCTATATCTCTATGTCTCTTTCTATATCTCTCGACTTCTGTTTTCTATCAATATCTCTATCTCTCTATATATCCCTCTCTCTTTATCTTTCTATAATTATATCTCAATTTCCGTTTCCCTCTATCTCCCTACATTCCTAACTCTCTATTTCACTGTACCTATGGCTTTCAGTCTCTGTCTCTCCGAATCTTTCTCTGGTTATTTATCTCTCTATCTATAATTCTACATCTCTATATCTCTATCTGTCTAATTCCCTGTCTCCCATTGTGTGTTTCACACTATCTCTATTACTATCTCTATATGTCTATATTTGTATCTCTTTATCCGTCTATCTCTCTATTTCCCTGTATCCATGAAATTATGTCTCTTAGTCTCTCAGACTCTTTATCTATATCTCTTATCTCTGTTATTCTATATCTCTATCCCAATACCACATACACTCCGGTAAAATCAAGTCAGTGCCCAAGTGGCTACGTTCCGTTTCTCACAGGGGAGAAGATGAAAAATCCTCCGCAGTCTTACGACACGAAAGTGATTCAGGGAAACGATTTTTTTTTATTATTGAGGGGAAGAAAGCGTGGCGAGTAATTGTCTTCATGGTACAGGTTTTAATTATTTCAGTGGGTCAAAATTAAACGATATTTCGTTGATTTCGTGTTTAGGACTGGGCCAGCTCCGTGACCAAGGACACGAAGACTGTTTTTTTCAGAACCTGAGACAAAGTGCGGTCATCATCCATGTGAGAAGGAAGCAGCAGACAGTCAACAGGTAGGCAGGAGTGAAGTCTGGCCCGGGGTATTTAGACTATGGCGACGAGCCAAGCGAAGAATAGGACCAAGCAAGAAGTGGAGGGGAGACACACACACACACACACTACTTCGTTATTAATGGAGCCGAGGGCAGGAGCTGTGCTACGACGTCATTAGAGAAACTTCGACGTCTGCGTCTGTCTCTCTCTCTCCTTCTCTCTCTCTCTCGATCACAACCTTCATTGTGCCGTCGCCACGTTCCTTCTCTAACCTCCACTCCCCCCCCCCCCAATTCACTCACAGTTAGGAAGAAACGCAACGGTCACACACTTCAAAATTTAAATCCCGAAACCAATTTACATGCGATTTACGTTAGATAAGTCCTAAAAAAAGGGCCTGCAGTAACTTACAAAAGACTTACTTTGACGGTTACAGTAAATTAAAAGGGTAAAAGGAGAAACACTGGGAAGCAATTTTTACCCAGGAGAAGTGTTCAACCGTTTCTTAATAATTATAATTAAATAACTTGCTTCTGTCCTCCTCAATTTATTGTTTCCGTAACGAATGATAATTGTCCTATATATATATCTGTGTTTTGTAATTATTTCATTTTTATTTTTAAGAGTTTAAATCAAACCAGATTCAGTTCCTGAGCTAGAAATTAAAAGTCGTCTACGAAAAACTCTCCATAAAATAAATGAGTTAATTTTGAGACTATTTCACGTTACTAGAAATAAAATTTGAGACTATTTCACGTTACTAAAAAGAAATTTTGAGACTATTTCACGTTACTAAAAAGAAATTTTTAGACTATTTCACGTTATTAAGAAGAAAATTTGAGACTATTTCACGTTACTAAATAAAAGAAAATTTGAGACTATTTCGAGTTACTGAAAAGAAAATTTTAAACTATTTTATGTTACTAAAAAGAAATTTTGAGACTATTTAGAGTTACTGAAAAGAAAATTTTTAACTATTTAATGTTACTGAGAAGAAATTTTGAGACTATTTTACGTCACTAAACAGAAAATTTGAGACTATTTCACGTTACTAAAAAGAAATTTGAGACTATTTCACGTCACTAAACAGAAAATTTGAGACTATTTCACGTTAAGACTATTTCACGTTACTAAAAAGAATTTTGAGACTATTTCACGTTACTAAAAAGAAAATTTGAGACTATTTAACGTTACTAAAATATTTTTTTAGACTATTTAACGTTACTAAAAAGAATTTTTGAGACTATTTAACGTTACTAAAAAAATTTTTTAGACTATTTCACGTTAATAAAAAGAAATTTTCAGACTATCTCACGTTACTAAGAAGAATTTTTGAGACTATTTTAGGTTACAGAAAAGAAAATTTGAGACTATTTCACGTCACTAAAAATAAAATTTGAGACTATTTCACGTCACTAAACAGAAAATTTAAGACTATTTCACGTTACTAAAAAGAAAATTTCAGACTATTTCACGTTACTAAAAAGAAATTCATAATGGATTACATGGGGAAGTATGTCATGAAAAAAATTTTTTTTTTAAATTACAAAACATATTACTTAATGCAACCCTCTGTAAATTTATTTTAGTACCTGAAGAAGAAGAAACCTCAAATGAGAGTAAAATTAATGAAAAAGAGGGTGATTTTGTTTTAAAAAAAGTTTGTTATTATTTTATTGCTGACTTGTTATCCGTAATTATTTACTGTTTACCGACATATGTTGTAAATTAACAAATTTGTCTGAGATCCTAAAAGTCATTAATAAAATTAAAGAAGAAACGTACACAGGGTTTTTTTAATTTTTTTTTAATTTAAGCCTTCTCGAGGGTTAATTTGGAATATTCCAGCATCAGACGCTTAAAAATAATTCAAAAGCATTTTTATAATTCAAAAATTATTTTTATAATTCAAAAATTATTTTTATAATTCAAAAATTATTTTTATAATTCAAAAATTATTTTTATAATTCAAAAATTATTTTTATAATTCAAAAATTATTTTTATAATTCAAAAATTATTTTTATAATTCAAAAATTATTTTTATAATTCAAAAATTATTTTTATAATTCAAAAATTATTTTTATAATTTAAAAAATTATTTTTATAATTCAAAAATTATTTTTATAATTCAAAAATTATTTTTATAATTCAAAAATTATTTTTATAATTCAAAAAATTATTTTTATATATTTCAAAAATTATTTTTATAATTTAAAAAATTATTTTTATAATTTAAAAAATTATTTTTATAATTTAATTTTTTTATATAATTTAAAAAATTAGTTTTATAATTCAAAAACTATTTTTATAATTCAAAAATTATTTTTATAATTCAAAAATTATTTTTATATTTCAATAAATTATTATTTTATAATTCAAAAATTTATTTTTATATACTCAAAAATTATTTTTATAATTAAAAAATTATTTTAATTCAAAAATTATTTTTATAATTCAAAATTTATTTTTATAATTCAAAAATTATTTTTATAATTCAAAAATTATTTTTATATAATTCAAAATTATTTTTATAATTCAAAAATTATTTTTATAATTTAATAAATTATTTTTATAATTCAAAAATTATTTTTATAATTTAAAAAATTATTTTTATAATTCAAAAATTATTTTTGCAATTCAAAAATTATTTTCATAATTCAAAAATTATTTTTATAATTTAAAAAATTATTTTTATAATTTAATTTATTTTTATATAATTTAAAAATATTTATAATTAAATTATTTTTATAATTTAAAATTATTTTTAATAATTCAAAATTATTTTTAATAATTCAAAAATTATTTTTATAATTTAAAAAATTATTTTTATATTAAAATTATTTTTATAATTTATAAAATTATTTTTATATTAATATTTTATAATTATAAATTATTTTATAATTCAAAAATTATTTTTATATTCAAAAATTATTTTTATAATTCAAAAAATTATTTTTATAATATTTAAAATTATTTTTTATAATTCAATAATTATTTTTATAATTCATAAATTATTTTTATTATTCAAAAATTATTTTTATAATTTAAAAATTATTTTTATAATTCAATAATTATTTTTATAATTCAAAATTATTTTTATAATTCAAAATATTTTTATAATTCAAAATTTTTTTATTAATTAAAAATTATTTTTATAATTTAATTTTTTTTATATAATTTAAAAAATTAGTTTTATAATTCAAAAATTATTTTTATAATTCAAAAATTATTTTTATAATTCAAAAATTATTTTTATAATTCAAAAATTATTTTTATAATTCAAAAATTATTTTTATAATTCAAAAATTATTTTTATAATTCAAAAATTATTTTTATAATTCAAAAATTATTTTTATAATTCAAAAATTATTTTTATAATTCAAAAATTATTTTTATAATTTAAAAAATTATTTTTATAATTTAATTTTTTTTATATAATTTAAAAAATTAGTTTTATAATTCAAAAATTATTTTTATAATTAAAAAATTATTTTTACAACCCAGCTATTCCTATTTTAGAAAAACCTTTTTAATTTTAAAGATTTAAATTATCGGCAGTTTCCTGTTTGAGGGGTGGTTTTTTTTCGCCCCCTCCCCCTCCCCTAATCACGTCATGTCATGACGGTATAGTAAAGAGGATGACGTGTTGCTCCTCTCCTCCAATTCCGCAATTTTCGTGTTTCTCTCGCATGTCTACATTTCCCCCATGGGACATGGCGTGCGTGCATGTGTGGGCGTGTCCACATTTCCTCCCCCTTATCGTCGCTTTTTAACAAACTCGTGTGATGAGAGAATTATTTCCTTCCGTGTTTTTTCGCTCACACACACACTCGCCCATTATTCTCCTCCCTTGACTGTCTTGACCTTTGAAGACTTACACACTGATTAACCTCGGCCCTGTTTCCCCCTTAACCGTTTCCCTTTTCACACTCCATCCTCATTCATATGTAGGTTATTCATCGCTTACGGACGTCAAAACAAATAAAATGGAAATTTAACCCAACCCCTGTAGCGTTTACTGCTTCGGGGTCAGGAATTCCGTGTTTCAGGTCAAAACTCAGGACACAATATCAGGGCAAAATATGAATTCATTTCACAAACAGAAAGGATAGAGACTGATGGAAAAAAACACAGAAATATAGAGACAATTAGATTAGTATCTGTTACATGCAAAATATTAAAGAAAAAGGGAGGATGGAAGGTCAAATAGGGATGCGAGTTAGAAGAGAATAACAGTTTGAATTTTAAGGAAGAATGTAGAGGGACAAGAGAAGCGATATTGACTTTGCAGATAATTTTTAGAACGCAGGATAACTATGAGTTTAATCATAGAAGACAGGAAAAAAGGGGGGAAAAACCCCCGGTTCACGTTTATGGCATTTGAAGATTTAGATTTAGAAAGAGCGAATGATGACGTGAAGTTTGGAACACACACCATTAAGGATTTTTAGAAGAGCACCGGAATAAAATATCGAGAAAGGAGGCTCTTGTACAATAACCTCTACAGAAGACAGGCTACGGTAAGTGGAATAGAAAAAAAATAAAAGAAAATAAAGGAGTAATAATAGGAAAAAAAAGGGGAATTAGACAAGGATGAAGGAGTCTGTCATCCACGCTGTTTAACTTATATATATATATAGAACAGGCGATGAAGAAAGTTAAAACGGAAAAAAGGAAAAGGGATTGTAGTGCAAGGGGGGAAAACCTTACGCTTTTCCGGGCGATAATATTGTAGTATTAGGGGAGAGTCGGAAGAAGAAGACTTGGAAAACCATAATAAATGACATGAACGTGGTCCTGGGGAGAGAAAGAGTTCAATATGAGGATTAATAGAGGGGTGGAAAAACCAAGGCGTGAAGGAGTGAAGTACGGGAAAAACAGTGGTGGAATAACAAAGGCTGTTAGATTTGGGAAAAGGATATTTTTTTGAAGGGAAGTTAAGGAATTCTGCTACTACTAGAGTAGGACAGCAACAGGATAAGCAACGAACAGGAATTTACTACCGGCTAATATAAGTAGGGTGAATATTAGGAAATCGTTTCTAAAAAAATTTTGTTATGGAGCGTGGAATTATATGGGGTGCGAAACGTGTGGACGATAGGGGGGAGTTGGGGGAAAGGGAAAAGAATAGAAACCATCGAAACGTTGTGCTATAGGAGTGTAGCGCACGCAGTAGTAGAAGAACCCGCCGCGTCCAATTTTTTTTTATTATTATTATTTACGGGAATAACAAATATTCCGTGCCTGAGCAAGTCGCTGGCCAGGAAGGAAGGAAGGAAGAAGGGGGTTGGTTGGGTTTTTTCCTTGCGCCGTCTATGCGTGGCTCTGAATAATAATAACAAAGGGACTGCGGCTCTGACAACTCCTCGTCGTCATCGTCGCCTGTTTAGGAATGAATGTCCTAATCTGCCTGGGAATTTGGGTGTGTGTGTGTGTGTGTTCCCCCTCAAATGTGAAACAAGGGATATGATTGGAGAATATCCATCATCCCTGCCACCTTAGTCATAGATGGCGGATAAGTGGGGACAAGGGTTTAAAGAGGCTGGCGGAGACAATTTAGGACATATTTTAGAGATTTTTGCAGGCGATGGCGAGAGGATATTGAAGGAGAGTGGTGGAGAAAGAGATTGCTGCTGGTGATACAAGGAGAGTGGTGGAGAGAGGAGATCATGCTTTGATCAGTCCATCCAGGAAGCAGGGAAGAAAGGTCTTAACAACAAGGGAAGGAAGAA
This sequence comes from Eucriotettix oculatus, assembly GCA_034510155.1. NCBI lineage: Eukaryota > Metazoa > Arthropoda > Insecta > Orthoptera > Tetrigidae > Eucriotettix > Eucriotettix oculatus. The sequence continues at coordinate 123,273,885 of CM067378.1, forward strand.
AGAGGAAAAAGCCGGAGTTTCCTCAATTCCGTCAGCACGACTTTTTTTCCGCCGCTTCAAGTTCCACAACACGGAAATTACAGCGAGAGACGCATCCTATGAAAACAACTGCTACACCTGGTGGTCAACACCCAAACCCATTAATAACCCTGAGATCTCTAATACAATCCCATTTTTAATTCATCATTTTTGTACATAATATATTGTAACATGACAAGTTACACGCAACAATGCAGGGCCAGCTTGCTTGCGAGTTGTAATTGTCGCAACTCGGGGGCCAACAATGGACTCGAGCAGTCGTCATGGGGTAGTGGATGAAGGAGAAGGAAAGACCACGCCCTGCTCTAGTGATAATTTTTCTCATGTTCTGAAATGGATTAAAGCTATTAAAATCCACTTTTTTGGTATTTTTATTAAAAAATACCTGGCGCCCAAAAAAGCATTTAAATCCTCGAATACGGAGGAACGCCGGATCTTCTACTATATATATATATATATATACACGCACGACCCATATTAAAAATTATTGTGTTTACAATTAATAAATGTATATATATTTATTTAAACCCAATTATTAAATTCATTAATTAATATTCCATTTCCTCCCCCCCATCATTTACAGTAGTATGAGTTGGACGAATAAAATCACCAAGGACGAAGTTGTAAACAGAAAAGGGGGAGAGAGATAGAAAAAGATGGAGGACGACTTTGAAGGGACAGATTTAAAGGCAATGTTTCGAGAGACGTGAGGGTCTTGTAAAATTATCATTAGAGGGAAGAAATGTGTGTGTGTTAGGGGTAAGAACAGAAGAGAGAGACAGAGAAAGGCTAAGGATGGAATACGCAAAGCAGATTAGGGACGATTTGAGTTGTTATGAAGAAATGAAAAGGCTTGTGAAAGATAGGTTTAGCATAGATCAGACCGGTTATAAGACTGAAAACCTCAAAAAAAAAACCGAATGAAGAAATCAGCAGCCGGGTCAGACAACTCTTTTATACATATTATTCTCACACGCGCCATTTTCCACTATTGATTCTATATTTTGAAGGTTTTTTTTAAAAAATGAATTAGACGCACCAGGAAATTGGGGAAATTTTCGTTACTATATTTTTATTATGCATAAAACGACGGGGTTTTTTACGCGAGCCTCGGGTAACATATTTTCGACGCTCCTTTTTATATTTCCTACCGACAAATTTCCCACACGTGCCGGGTGATGAATTGCTTCCCGCTCTTATTCCGTTTCCCCCTTTTCCCTGTCTCTCTCTCTCTCTCTCTCTCTCTCTCTCTCTCTCTCTCTCTCCCCCCCTCGAGTCCCAGGCGTTCGATTGCGTCTTGTTTGAAGCTGCAAGGCACAGAGCTGCAGCAAATCCTCTTCTTCAATCTGGTAGGTCACCACCAGCCATTCCCTTCCTCTTCCCTTCCTCCCTGCCTCTTAAGGGAAACTTAATCCTTATGAACGAGGTCAAAAAGTTTGTTTAACATGAAGTGTAAAGTAAAATATTCTAGACGAGAATCGACGACCGATTTAAAAAAAAATATAAATCCTTAAAAAATTTTAAAAAAGGCGAATTGTATATGTTGTTGATCATTTAGGCAGTGAGATGTTCACAGTCTTCAAATTTTTATTCTTTTTATTATTACTTTTTATTTAGTTTTAAACCCCATTTAGGGTCGTAATGCAGTTTATGTTCCCTATTCCGTACCTTAGCAGGTAGTTACTAGTTGCATTCCTCATTAGGTGTGATTTAAAAACCTTAGGAATAAAGGATGACACTTCAGATGCTCTCGAAATTTCAAAAATTTCCTTCGGCCATTTTGTTTGTGCTAAACTGTTACACGTAATAAGTTTTTCCGTCCTTTTATATTCCTGATTCCTTTAAAACTTGCAAACAGATGGGGAAATAAATTTAATTAATAAAATGTTCAGTGTAAATGTTAACTAAAATTTTTAAATTTATTTTTTGAAGATAAGGGAACAGAAAATTGTAGTTTCTGTTCCTCTGCCGGATCACGTCTCTTCTTCTTCTTCTTCAGGTTAAATCTCCATCATATGTTATCTATTTGTTTTCCGTACTTCCATCAAATGAATCTTCTTTCTCGTCACATGCCGAATTTAACTTTTACGCATGTTGTTTCCTCAGCCACTGCTCTCTCTCTCTCTCTCTCTCTCTCTCTCTCTCTTCCTCTGCCCTTTTCTCCATTTCTCTCCCTTTCACTCCCTTTCTCTCCCTTTCTCTCCCCTTTTGTCCCTTTCTTTCTCTCTCTCTTTTTATCTCTTTCTCTCTTTCTCTCTCTCTTTTTCTCTCTTTTTCTCTCCCTTTTTGCTGTCTCTTTTTCTCTCTCTCATTTTTCTCTCTCTTTCTCTCTCTCATTTTTCTCTCTCTCTTTCTCTCTCTCTTTTTCTCTTCCTTTTTGCTGTCTCTTTTTCTTTCTCTCTTTCTCTCTCTCTTTTTCTCTCTCTCTTTCTCTCTATCTTTCTCTCTCTCTCTTTTTCTCTCTCTTTTTCTCTCTCTTTTTCTCTTTCTCTATCTCTCTCTCTTTTTCTCTCTCTTTTTCTCTCTCTTTCTCTTTTCTCTCTCTCTTTTTCTCTCTCTTTTTCTCTCTCTTTTTCTCTTCCTTTTTGCTGTCTCTTTTTCTTTCTCTCTTTCTTTCTCTCTTTCTCTCTCTTTCTCTCTCTCTTTCTCTCTCTCTTTTTCTCTTCCTTTTTTCTGTCTCTCTTTCTCTCTCCCTTTTTGCTGTCTCTCTCTCTCTCTTTCTCTCTCTCTTTCTCTCTCTCTTTCTCTCTCTGTCTTTCTCTCTCTGTCTTTCTCTCTCTAATTTTCTCTCTTTTTCTCTCTCTTTTTCTCTCTCTCTTTTCTCTCTTTCTTTCTCTCTCTCATCCCGCCTTTCTCAGGACAGCTCCCGGGACCAACTGTCCAAATACAATGCAGCACTCCAGCCAATAAATAATGTTGTAAAACGGTGACGTTTCTCCGCCTACTCGGCTCCTTCACCAAAACCACTCTCGTTTTTCGTCCTGCTGTACGCGAATAACAAAAACTCAACTATTTTTTGCTTTACCGCTTAAATTGTAGGAGTGGGTCATGAGTGAGTCGTAACCATATTAAATATACCACTATTTATTCATAAGCGACGTTTCGTCTCCTTTCTTTTCTATTTTCTTTTTTCTTTAGATTTCCTCAGGCGTACCACAAACAAAATGGCAGATGATTATTATTTTCTCTCTCTCTGTGCCATCCTGTGGAGAAGTTGAGGTAAAGGTGGGTGACTAGGTTATAAAACGTCATCTAGTTAAGTTTTAAAGGTGGGAGGGGGGGAGAGAACAGGGAAGGACACAGGACAGTGCAGCCAATCTGTATTAATGGGCGGAGCTTATGTCAGCTTGCAGGAGATTACTTGTTACTACGCATTCAGCACAACATCAAAATGTAATACACCTGCAGCAGCATCATCATGTTGTACATTACGTCACAGATCTTGAGCTGTCAACTCCTCATGCTCATCATCAAGAGACTCCATTTTGTCCTCAGCGGGCTTGAGACATAGAGCGATGGCGATGGTTAAAACAACGGAATATGGGGGGTGGGAGGATGAGATGATATTGCAGTATAAGGCGAGTCAGAAAGTAACCCTTGAGAGTCATAATAAATAGGATGGATGAAAAGAAATATAGCGTAGTATGGGGGAAACAGTGATATAACAAAGGCTGTCAGATTGGGCGGAAAGGGAAATTTTGACGGAGATTATTGAATTCTGCTACTAGAGTAGGATAGGCACAGGATATAAGCCAAGGAAGGTTTCAGCGAAAAGGAGGAATTCATTTACAGGTAATAGGGGGAGTGTGAATATTAGGAAATCGTCGACGGGAATAATAAGGTGAGTGCATCTCCTTTCAGAAAGAAAGAAAGAAAGAAAGAAAGAAAGAAAGAAAGAAAGAAAGAAAGAAAGAAAGAAAGAAAGGAAGAAAGAAAGAAAGAAAGAAAGAAAGAAAGAAAGAAAGAAAGAAAGAAAGAAAGAAAGAAAGAAAGAAAGAAAGAAAGAAAGAAAGAAAGAAAGAAAGAAAGAAAGAAAGAAAGAAAGAAAGAAAGAAAGAAAGAAAGAAAGAAAGAAAGAAAGAAAGAAAGAAAGAAAGAAAGAAAGAAAGAAAGAAAGAAAGAAAGAAAGAAAGAAAGAAAGAAAGAAAGAAAGAAAGAAAGAAAGAAAGAAAGAAAGAAAGAAAGAAAGAAAGAAAGAAAGAAAGAAAGAAAGAAAGAAAGAAAGAAAGGAAACAAACAGAACCTTATACATAAATTTTTCTTGAAATAAGTTAATTCGATCAGTCAGAAAAAGAAAGAGGATATTTTGAAGGAAGTAAGGAATACTCTTGCTTGGGAAGCGTAATAACTAGAGTAGGACAGCAACAGGCAAGGAAAAATAGTAATTTACTTACGGGTTGATATACGTGTGAATATTAGGAACTCGTTGCAACAACAACAACAAAAATAATGTTGTTGGGTATGGAGCAGCGTGGGGATGCGAAACGTGGACGACAGGAGTTGCAGTGAAGGAAAAGGAGAAGAATAGAAGCCTGTGAAAGGTGGTGGTGGATAGGGTAACTAACCAGGAAAATTCTAAGTATAAATTGCTGTCGAGTATTTTTAAAGAATTACGCACCAAAATAATTAATGTAATTTCGGCGAATTCTATTTTTTTAGTGAAGACCGCTACGAGGTGATGGGATTATTAAGCCTGGACGTGGTTGCCATGATTAGACAAGGAAGCCGTGGTTTTCCCTCGCCTCATACAACATTCTCACAGTTATTTCCCCAGCGCTTTTCACACTCGCAAAAAACAAAATATAACCATACGCAGGGTTGTCTTCCATATCCGTGTGTTGTTGTCGTCACTCTACTACGTCATGGTCAATGTGACGTCAGAAACAGCTTCCAATGCAAAAAAAGGGGGGACAGAGCTACAGACAACATAATATATATGTGTTGCTTTAGTCCATATCCACTTATACAATGTTGTTGTTGTTGTGTTGGTACTCACTCCAACCCTCTTAAAGTCAGCAACATCCTCCCTAATTACCATAGCGTATTCCATCCTTGACCTCCCCCTTACACACTTCCCTCTTTTTTGTTATTAAAAGAAAACTTTATCTGTACAGTGTACAATTCCTCCCTCTAATGCTAATTTTTCAAGACCCTCGTGTCTCGAATCCTGGCACTATTAATCCATCCCTTCTTTTAGTCCTCCATATAGTTTTCGCTTTCCCCCTCCTCCCCTCTATTATTCTGCTTAGAATTTTCTGGTTAGTTACCCTATCCACCATCACCTTTCACAGGCTTCTATTCTTCTCCTTTTCCTTCACTGCAACTCCTGTCGTCCACGTTTCGCATCCCCAATATAACGCCACGCTGCTCCATACACAACAACATTATTTTTTGTTGTTGTTGTTGCAACGAGTTCCTAATATTCACACGTATATCAACCCGTAAGCAAATTCCTATTTTTCCTTGCCTGTTGCTGTCCTACTCTAGTTATTACGCTTCCCAAGCAAGAGACAATCCTTAAATTCCTTCAAAATATCCTCTTTCTTTTTCTGACTGATCGAATTAACTTATTTAAAGAAACATCTATGTATAAGGTTCTGTTTCTTTCCTTCTCTTCTTTACTTCTTTACTCCTTTACTCCTTTACTTCTTTCCTTTCTTCCTTCTTTCCTCTTTTCATCCTTTACTTCTTTACTTCATCACTTCTTTACTTCATCACTTCTTTACTTCATCACTTCTTTACTTCATCACTTCTTTACTTCATCACTTCTTTACTTCATCACTTCTTTACTTCTTTCCTTCTTTCCATCTTTCCTTTCTTCCTTCTTTCCTTCTTTCCATCTTTCCTTTCTTCCTTCTTTCCTTCTTTCCATCTTTCCTTTCTTCCTTCTTTCCTTCTTTCCTTTCTTCCTTTCCTTCTTTACTTCTTTACTCCTTTACTTCATTACTTCATTACTTCTTTCCTTCTTTCCTTCTTTCCTTTCTTCCTTCTTTCCTTCTTTCTTCTTTCCTTCTTTCCATCTTTCCTTTCTTCCTTCTTTCCTTCTTTCCATCTTTCCTTTCTTCCTTCTTTCCTTCTTTCCATCTTTCCTTTCTTCCTTCTTTCATCATTTCCTTCTTTCCTTCCTTCTTTACTTCTTTCCTGTCTTCCTTCTTTCCTTCTTTCTTTCTTAAAGAGATGCACACACTTTTTTTTCGTTCATGTCCTTATTAAAAAATATATATATACATATATAATTCCGTGTTTATGATCTCGCACTAACTTTAAAAGGTCATTCAACGACTATCGAAAATTAAGTTTTCCTATTTAGTCCAGTTTTGATAATTAAGTGAAAATAAAAACAAAAAAATATCCAAGTGTTTATACTATTTTGTGACGTAAGAATCCACAAATTTTTGGGAAATTCTCAACAATTTTGAGGTATTGAATCCAAGTTTCAATTTTTTTTTCCTTTTAAGTTTATTTAATCATTTTAGGAAAAATACTTTTTTTAAAATAAATCAAGTGAAAAATTAATTCCAGTTTTTTTCTTTTTTTATAACTGTAGTAGATTTTTACGTTAAGTGAAAGAAAAACAGGAAGGACAATAAAATTAATTACATTGATTCTTTCGTAAAACGGGTGGAATATATATTTTTTTCATTAGAAACGTCGGTTGTTTAGTATGACGACGATGTTTTGAGGATGACGCAGAGAGAGAACGGAAAGTGATGAAACGATTCCCCCAAAGGGGCTTACATTATTATTAAAACTTCGGCACCATTCTCTTTCGGTTAAATATATATATATATATATGTAACTCCGTGACGGATGAAATTAATTCACCTCACCCCCTCATCCCCCTTTTTTTTCATTATCTACAAGTACTGTATTCCTCTCTTCCACTTCTTTTATATACATATATTATATATTTTTATTATTCCCCTTCCCGCGGCTTTGATACGTCATCCCCCCTGTAAAGGTGGCCTTCTCCTCCTCCTCCTCCTCCTCCACCGACCGTCCTAATATCCATTCTAAGTTCGTCTGCATTCCATTGCCATTCCCGCCCCTTCCCCCACTACTCATCCTCCTCTCCTACCTTCCCCTCCCCTCCTTTACCCTCGCCAATCTCGCCACCATTGCCTTAACTTTTCCGACGCCTTATCTCCTCAGCCAGCGCAGACCAAACCTCCGAATAATAAAGGCCAACTAAATTATTTAGCCGTTCAATACAAATTGAGTTAGGAATACGACGAGACTTTAAAAAATAAGAAGAAAAAGAAGAAAAACCTCGGGTTAACTTTTCTTGATGGCAGCTGCTAACATATATATATTATGCCGAGCACATACACGCTTCTAGAGGGGGGCCGAGGAGCCCATTTTACATAAATGTTCAAAATGTGGGTCACCTTAAAGCCGAAAGCCGAATCCTTTAAAAATTTCGGCGCATCTCAAATCCCTTACCGTAGTTTCCTTTAAACAACGTCAGTAACAGAGGACAGCCCAGCCCCTTTCTACAACCCTTAATGGTAATCGGTATCTTGTTAAATGAAAGAATAATATTTTCAGACTTTGACGCACAGAGGTCAAGAAATGACACTATATATATTTTTTTAATTAACTTAATTAATTACTATTTATGCCAGAAAAAAGTTATTTTAAAATTAAAAATTCTGAGAAAAGACAACGTTTCGTCCCCATAAATTAATTAAGTAACATTTACTTGAAAAAAAAACCAACTTATTTCATAATAAAACTTCTCAGAAAATAACAGCGTTTGATATTTGTTAATTAAAACTTACTTGAAAAAAAAGTTATTTGATAATAAAACTTCTCAGAAAGTAACAGCGTTTAATATTTGTTAATTAAAACTTACTTGAAAAAAAAGTTATTTCATAATAAAACTTCTCAGAAAATAACAGCGTTTAATATTTGTTAATTAAAACTTACTTGAAAAAAAAGTTATTTCATAATAAAACTTCTCAGAAAGTAACAGCGTTTTATATTTGTTAATTAAAACTTACTTGAAAAAAAGAGTTATTTGATAATAAAACTTCTCAGAAAGTAACAGCGTTTGATATTTGTTAATTAAAACTTACTTGAAAAAAAAGTTATTTGATAATAAAACTTCTCAGAAAGTAACAGCGTTTAATATTTGTTAATTAAAACTTACTTGGAAAAAAAAAGTTATTTCATAATAAAACTTCTCAGAAAGTAACAGCGTTTAATATTTGTTAATTAAAACTTACTTGAAAAAAAAGTTATTTGATAATAAAACTTCTCAGAAAATAACAGCGTTTTATATTTGTTAATTAAAACTTACTTGGAAAAAAAAAGTTATTTGATAATAAAACTTCTCAGAAAGTAACAGCGTTTAATATTTGTTAATTAAAACTTACTTGAAAAAAAGTTAATTGATAATAAAACTTCTCAGAAAGTATCAGCGTTTTATATTTGTTAATTAAAACTTACTTGAAAAAAAAAGTTAATTGATAATAAAACTTCTCAGAAAATAACAGCGTTTATATTTGTTAATTAAAACTTACTTGAAAAAAAAAGTTATTTCATAATAAAACTTCTCAGAAAATAACAGCGTTTGATATTTGTTAATTAAAACTTACTTGAAAAAAAGTTATTTCAAAACAAAACTTCTCAGAAAATAACAGCGTTTTATATTTGTTAATAAAACTTACTTGAAATAAAAGGTTTTTCATAATAAAACTTCTCAGAAAGTAACAACGTTTCATATTTGTTAATTAAAACTTACTTGAAAAAAAGAGTTATTTCATAATAAAACTTCTCTGAAAATAACAGCGTTTAATATTTGTTAATTAAAACTTACTTGAAAAAAAGAAGTTATTTCGTAATAAAACTTCTCAGAAAGTAACAGCGTTTTATATTTGTTAATTAAAACTTACTTGAAAAAAAGTTAATTGATAATAAAACTTCTCAGAAAGTAACAGCGTTTTATATTTGTTAATTAAAACCTACTTGAAAAAAAAAGTTAATTGATAATAAAACTTCTCAGAAAATAACAGCGTTAATTAAAACTTACTTGAAAAAATGTTATTTCATAATTAACAATTAAAAATAATTAAAATTTTGTGTACGAAAAACAGTTACTTTCATCCCCTTAAACTGTCAATTGATGCAAAAAAACAATATTATATTTAATTTTTTTTGGTATCTCTCTACCTATAATCAGTGTTTAATTTTCAAAAATTCGTAAGTTTAGAAACTTAAAAATGATTTTAAATTTTAAAAATTTGTATTTACCTGTCTGTTCGACTTTCGGTCCCTTTTCTTTTTCTTTTATTCCCTTGGTTGCGACGCCTCTAAATTTTCACCTTACTTAATTTATCGATTCTATAAAATTTCCAAAAAAAAAACTGAGGAACGAAACGTCGTTTGTAAAGGTCACAATCAATTTTTTTTTCCTCTCTTGAAGAGAATAAACTATCTGAGTTGACCTTATTCATCCCTCTCACAAGGGTTGTAAATTAATAAATTAGAGGACGTTCATCAGCCACGTATTTTTTATTTTTTACATAATATATTCTCCGCCAACTTCATAATTTTTCCCGCAACAAACTTTAGCTGTAAATTAAAAGGTTGCTTTTTAGAAATATTTGCATAAAATAAATGTTAAGTTTTCTTCCTGCCATCACGCGAAGTTGACGTGATTTTATTCAATTAACAGAGCGTGGAAAAATAAAGTAAAAAGGCAAAGTGCGTCATTTACCTTTCTAATTAACAGATCACGATAAGAAATGTATATTAATGGAGGGGGAAGAAGGGGAAGGGGAGGAGGGGGAGAAATGTAACCAGGGGAAAAGATGAAAACAATCTCTATCTTTATAATTGAGCAGGAAGAAAACAATTTATAGTAAAATTAATATTTAGCCGAGTTTGTGTGTAAATAAATCATGTTATACGGTGAGAATAATGATGGAGTTCTATGGTTAAATTCAGTATAAATCACACTGGATCAGTAAGACAACTGCCTCCAAATCTGCTTGGAGGGACGGGGAAGGGAATGCTGCGACCCCACGTCCTTTTACACGAAAATTCTCTCTCTCTCTCTCTCTGTCTCTCTACCTTTGTCTCTATATCTTTGACACTAAATATTTGTCTCTCTGTCTTTGACTCTCCATCTTTGACTCTCCATCTTTGTCACTCTATCTTTAACTCTCCAGCTTTGTCTCTCTGTCTGCCTCTCTCAATTTTTGTCTCTCTCAATTTTTGTCTCTCTCAATTTTTGTCTCTCTCAATTTTTGTCTCTCTCAATTTTTGTCTCTCTCAATTTTTGTCTCTCTCTATTTTTGTCTCTCTCTATTTTTGTCTCTCTCTATTTTTGTCTCTCTCTATTTTCGTCTCTCTCTATTTTTGTCTCTCTCTATTTTTGTCTCTCTCTATTTTTGTCTCTCTCTATTTTTGTCTCTCCCTATTTTTGTCTCTCCCTATTTTTGTCTCTCACTATTTTTGTCTCTCCTATTTTGTCTCTCCCTATTTTTGTCTCTCCCTATTTTTGTCTCTCCCTATTTTTGTCTCTCTCTATTTTTGTCTCTCTCTCTATTTTTGTCTCTCTCTATTTTTGTCTCTCTCTATTTTTGTCTCTCTCTATTTTTGTCTCTCCCTATTTTTGTCTCTCCCTATTTTTGTCTCTCCCTATTTTTGTCTCTCTCTATTTTTGTCTCTCTCTATTTTTGTCTCTCTCTATTTTTGTCTCTCCCTATTTTTGTCTCTCCCTATTTTTGTCTCTCTCTATTTTTGTCTCTCTCTATTTTCGTCTCTCTCTATTTTCGTCTCTCTCTATTTTCGTCTCTCTCTATTTTCGTCTCTCTCTATTTTCGTCTCTCTCTATTTTTGTCTCCCTCTATTTTTGTCTCTCTATCTTTGTCTCTCTCTATCTTTGTCTCTCTGTGTGTTGTAAATTTTTTCCGAGTATTGGAGGAGAAATTTGATGACTGTGTACGCTTTTACTGTAAGAAGTTATAAACGTCGTTATTTGGTGGTTACTGTCTGCATGCAGCTTTACAGTGAGATTTAGCATATATGGCTACGGTACAGTCCAACAACACTGACTGTGTCCTCCGTCGTCGTTATCGCCGTCCAGGGCTGCCACCACACGGAATTTACGGTGTGTGTCGTCCATCAAGCTGACCTGACCGCCCCCGCCTCCGCCCCCAACAAGATAAGTCCTGATGCTCTGCTCTGGGCCAAGGATAATTGGGACAGTGTATCACTTGAACGCGGGGTTTTGGGGGGAAGATGAGATGCAGTTGGCAGCCATTGACGGGGATCTTTCACCACAACAGAGAGGAGCCAATCGAGGAGTAACAATAATTTAGGGTGGTTCCTGGCCAGGTTCCAGCGCCTCTAATCCCTGACCTGAACCTGTCACCAATTTATAATTAAGGGGATCCTGCGCCATGTTGCTTTACATGGGGATGCGACTAACATGCACTACATATACAATACCTATTAAACGCTCCATACAAACAGTTTTAGCAACGATTTCCTAATATTCACACTTATCTTGTCTCTCCGCTATCCTACTCTTTATCTCTTCTACCATCCCTAGTTATTACGATACCCAAGCAGAAAAATTTCCTTAAATTCCGATAGTATATCTCTCCTTTCCCAATCTAATAGCCTTTGTTACTCCACTGTTTCCCATACACTACACTCCATCACCCTTGGTGTTTTTCCCCCTCTCTATTAATCCTCATACTGTTGAATTCTTTCTCCAGCAGCACGTTCATGGCCTTTAATTGTGGTTTCAAAGTCTCCTTCTGACTCTCCCCAATACTACAATTTCGTCGGGTTTTTCTTTTCTTCCCTCCCCTCCCCCCCCCCTTTGCAGTATGATTCCTTTTCCATATTTCGTTTTAACTTTCTTCATCGCCCTGTTCTGTTTTTAAGTCAAAGAGCATGTGGCAACAAATTAAATCCTTGCCTTTACTTCTTTCTTGTTTCCTGCTTCCTTTTCCTTGATCTTCAATTCTAATTACTGCTGTCTATCTTCTGCATATTTTTTTTCCCCCTGTCAGTCAGCTTAAGTCTATTCCTGTTCACATTAATAAAGGTTTTTTTTGAAAAAAAAAATATATATCAATCTAAAAATTCCATGAACATACGCCGGTTTCTTTCTCATCCCGTAGTTATTACTGCTGCTTAAATTCCGTCAAAGTATCCCTATCTTCCCAATCTAAACAGCCTTTCTTATTCCACTTTTTCCCCTCTACTGCACTCCATTACCCTTGGTTTTTCCCTTCTCTATTAATCCTCATACCGTTGAATTCTTTCTCCAGGACCACGTTTATGAACCTTTTATTGTGGTTTCCAAGTCTTCTTCTGACTCGCCCTAATACTGCAATATCATATAATTCGTCTCTTTGAATTTTTTTTTGATTCTCTTTCTTTATTAATTTTTAATTTTCCTTATTGCCTGTTTTTTTTATATACGTGCATCCTTGTCTTACTCCTTTCTTCTGACTCGCCCTAATACTGCAATATCATATAATTCGTCTCTTTGAATTTTTTCTTTTTGATTCTCTTTCTTTATTAATTTTTAACTTTCCTTATTGCCTGTTTTTTTTTTATATACGTGCATCCTTGTCTTACTCCTTTCTTCTGACTCGCCCTAATACTGCAATATCATATAATTCGTCTTTTTGAATTTTTTTTTGATTCTCTTTCTTTATTAATTTTTAACTTTCCTTATTGCCTGTTTTTTTTTATATACGTGCATCCTTGTCTTACTCCTTTCTTCTGACTCGCCCTAATACTGCAATATCATATAATTCGTCTTTTTGAATTTTTTTTTTGATTCTCTTTCTTTATTAATTTTTAACTTTCCTTATTGCCTGTTTTTTTTTATATACGTGCATCCTTGTCTTACTCCTTTCTTCTGACTCGCCCTAATACTGCAATATCATATAATTCGTCTTTTTGAATTTTTTTTTTGATTCTCTTTCTTTATTAATTTTTAATTTTCCTTATTGCCTGTTTTTTTATATACGTGCATCCTTGTCTTACTCCTTTCTTCTGACTCGCCCTAATACTGCAATATCATATAATTCGTCTCTTTGAATTTTTTTTTTGATTCTCTTTCTTTATTAATTTTTAACTTTCCTTATTGCCTGTTTTTTTTATATACGTGCATCCTTGTCTTACTCCTTTCTTGAGTTGTGGTTTCTTTTCTTGCCCTTCAACTCTCATTACCGCCTCCGACTGCCTTTTCTGTAGAGGTTAGGGGAGGAGACTTTTTTTTTCTCTCTCGACATTTTATTGCTGTCCCCTTTATTTTAATTTTATTCTATTTTAAAAGAAAAATAATCTTCGCAACTGCCTTCCCCCCCAAAAAAAAATACGGTTAACTACAATTTCTCTTCTTTTTTTTTACGTATCCTCTATTCAGAAAAATAAAAATAAAATGTGTTTCAGTTCACTGGTTATAATTCCTCTGTGTTGTAAATGAGTTAATTTTGAAGCCGGATGTTAAAGTTTGGGTGTGACATAAAGTTTGGCAGTCGTCACGGTTAGTGTTTGGGCCGTAACCCACAGTTTCATGTGTGTGTGTGCAGTAACCAAGGTGAAGAGGAGAGGAGGATGAGGCAGTTCCAGCTCCAGCTCCAGTCTCCTCATCTCAAGCCTGCTATTATTGTCTCAAAGTTTAATTGGGTTTTCGCGACTATGAAAAGCGGAGAGAGAGAGAGAGAGAGAGAGAGAGAGGAGAGAGAGAAGGAGAGAGAGAAGGATTTCTAAGATAGGAAACGCATTGTCGTAGCCTGGAAGCCGTAGATAGCGCGCGGATCGGAACTTGAGCATTTATGGATAGAAATTATGGGGCGGGTGGGAAGGGAAGGGGGGAGTGGGGAGGGGAGGGAGGAGTGAAGGAAAGGGAGGAAGGGGAAAACGATCGGACCGGAAGGGGAAGGGGGGTGTAAAGGAAAGAAACGGAAGAAGAGGAGAAGGAGGAGAAGAAGAAGGAGGGGGAAAACGATCGGACCGGAAGGGGAAGGGGAGGTTGTGAAGGAAATAAAATGAAGAAGAGGAGGAGGAGGAGGGAGGGAAGGGGAAAACGATTGGATCGCCAGGGGAAGGAGGTTGTCAAGGAAAGAAAAGGAAGAGGACGAGGACGAGGACAAGGAAGGAGGGAGAGAGGGAGAGAGGGAAGGGGAAAATGATCGGACCGGGGGTGGGGGTAAGGGGTGGGGGTGGAAGTGGTGAGTGCGTGCACGAGAGATAGCTTCATTTCGTTGGAAAGTGAAAAGCGCTCGCAAAAAGAAAGAAAAAAAATTATATATATATCATGCACCGGGAGTCGACAAGCAAACGAGGAAATTACTTCACAAGGGTCCCCAATAAATCAGAGGGAGGAAAAAAAACTTTAAACTTCACCATACACTAAGCAAAACAATACGCAAATATTAGAGAAAATTTAAAGCGACCGAAAAAAACAACACGAAGAAGTTTAATTATTGAGAATGAAACATCAAGGGGTGGATCCTTGAAACATTTGAATTAGACGGGGGAGAGAGAGAGTAACTTAGTTAATTACCACTGACGAATATTGTAGTATTAGGGGGAGTCAGAGGACGACTTTGAAAAATAAATGACATGAAAGTGGTCCTGAAGGCATACGTTTTTTTCAGTTTGAGGATTAATAGAGGGGGGAAAACCAAGGTAATGGAGTGTAGTAAGGGGAAAACAGTGGAATAACAAAGGCTGTCAGATTGGGAAAGGGATATTGTGAAGGAAGATAGAGAATTTTTCTACTAGAGTAGGATAGGCGCAGGATAGCAAGGAACAGGAATTTAATTAGTCATGTTTATTGTTAATAATTGGATGTAACGTTAAATTGGTAAGGCTTTAGTTAATTAATTCCCTTTATATATATATATATTTATTTTTGGCTATGTACAAGTTTATATTAAAAATTGAAAAATTCATTTGACAGATTGTAAAGACGTAAACTTGAAGAAGGTGCGAATATGCGCCGAAACGTCGTATGATTCAAAAAAAAATAAAAACTGTCTGAAAAAAAAAATACTGGTAGGAAATTATTATTATTTTTAATTAAATTAAATCCCTTAACTTCCCTCACGCCGCTTGCCTTTGATTTCGTTCCACCAAATTCACAATTCACATTTAGTGAAAAAAAATTTTTTTTTAAGAGTTAACCAAAACGCAATTCCTTATTTTTTTTTAAATTTAATTAACTCATAACAGTAAATTATGGAATTATAACCTATTTTTGGAATATTCCAATGACCATTATTTATTTGATAACCTTTTATTTCTCTCTCAGTAAATTATTTTTTTACGTAGGCGATTAAAAATTCTTGAGTCACCTTGAGCAATAAAAGTCTAGTTTCGTCCGCCCTGAGATTATTTTCCAGGCTTCAATCCTCTTGCTTAACAATATTATTACGCTCTAGATTACAATTTTGTGACATTTCCCCCATGGTTGAGCGTACAACGTTAATTGCAAAAAAATTCTAATTCTCCTTTTCTCTCTCTCTCATTCTCTCTCTCTCTCTCTCTCTCTTTTCTCGTTTCCTACGTTAATCCCCGTTCTGCCATATAAAAGTGAAGTGGAGAAGGGAGCAGAAGCTCTCCTGCATGTCCTCTGGTATTTCATCCCCTCCTAAAGTCGAAATGTTTTTCTATATATATATAATATTTTTCCTCTTCCCATGAATATTAATCAAACGGAGACTTTTAAAATTCATAATTTTCCAAACACAAATTTATGACTAATTTTAAACCAATAAAATGAGGGCCAATAAAGTCAGCAATTAAATTTATTAATACGGCGTTTCGTCTCCGTTTCGATGAAACATTTAATTAATTGCCTGAAATGAAAATGTCAACCTCCTTCAGCGTTTATCCTACGACGCAGGTTTTCGGTTGTTCTTTTTATTTATTTGTTTATTTACGTGGCTTTCCTACTGGGTTCTTCTTCATCAGTTTGATTTTATGATTCTGAGTTTTTGAGAGTAGCAATTCCTTGTCCATACGGTCGACTTTCCATCTACATTCCTTAATCCTTTCATGTAAATTTTACTCATTCTGTCTCTTGCTCAATTTTTTTTTTCAAATTTCTCACTTTCTCTATTTTTAAAAAAATTTCTAACTTTTTCTATTTTATAATAAAATTTACCGCTTTCTCTATTTTTTTAAAAAATTTCTCTCTACTTTCTCTATTTATAAAAATTTCTACTTTCTCTTTTTTTTAAAAAAATCTCACTTCTATTTTTTAAAAAATTCCTCTTTTCATTTTAAAAAATTCTCATTTTTTCAAAAAATTCGTTCTATTTTTTTAAAAATTACTCTATTTTTTTAAAAATTTCTTACACTATTTTTTAAAATTTCTCATTATCTATTTTTTAAAATTTCTCAGTATCTATTTTTTAAAAATATTATTTTTTTTTAAAAAATTCTCATTATTTTTTTTAAATAAAATTCTATTATTTTTTTTTAAAAAATTTCTTTATCTATTTTTTAAAAAATTTCTCAGTCCTATTTTTTTAAAAAATTCTTTCTATAATTTTTTAAAAATTTCTCTCTATTATTTTTAAAAAATTTCTCTTTATAATTTTTAAAATTCTTAGTCTATATTTAAAAAAAAATTCAGACCTTTTTTTTAAAAATATTCTTCAGTCTATTTTTTCAACTATTCTCAGTCCCTATTTTTTCAAAAAATTCTCAGCCTCTTTTTTTTAAAACTTCTTAGTTAATTTTTTTTAAACATTTCTCACACCATTTTTCTAAAAAATTTCACTCTTATTTAAAATTATCACTCAATTTTTACAAAATTTCTCATTCTCCATTTTTTAAATAAATTTCTCACTCAATTTTTTTTGAAAATTCTAATTTTATATATATATATGTATTTAAAAATATTTCTCTCTCTATATTTTTTAAAAAATTCCCTTCTATTTTTTGAAAAATATTTTTCATTCTTTTTTTTAAAAAATTTTTTTACTCTATTTCTTAAAAAAAAATTCTCATTTTCTATGGTTTTTAAAAATATCTCACACTCTCAATTTTTTTAAAATTTTTCTCACTGTATGTTTTTCAACAAATTCTATCTTTTTGTTTTTTTAAAAAAATCCTCTCACTGATGTATAAAAAAATTTCTGTCACGACATTTTTGAAAAAAAATGATATCTCACTGTTTTTAAGAAAATTCTATTTCACTGCTTTTAAAAAAAATTATTTCTCAGTGTTATTTGTGAAATTTCTATCTATCTATTTTTTTTTAAAAATTTCACTCTCTCTCTCTCTCTCTCTCTCTCTCTCTCTCAATATACGTTTTTCATTTTTCTCACTCTGATGTCATCATTTCTTATGTGTTCTCGTCTTGAGCAGTTTCCAACCTTTCCTGAAAACCTTCGTGTCTTGGCTCTTGTCTACAACTGCCCTGCATTATTTTGTCTATGGTCCACGTCTCACACTTCCGTATCTCAGAGTAGTTAGTTACTTTAGCATAATTTGTGTCTTAGTGTAATAGAATATTTATTTTAAGAACCGTCCCGTAATGAAAGGGGGAGGAAGAGAGATACGTCACACACGTGTGGAGACTTGAGGAGAGGAGAAGAAGACCATGACAAGGCGTCACAGGGGACAAGGAAGACATGCAAATGAACCGTGCTGCCATCTCTCGCAAAGCTGGATAATCGCTCGCGTTGACTTCGGTACAGCGCCGCTAGAGCGCTCTGCTCTCAAAATATTGATTCATATCTCTTCCGGTGGACAAACTCAAAATATTGCTGCACCATAACAAAACACCACAGGAGCTTAATCTGTCCAACGATTTCACTTCAGGATCAACTATCCTCAATTTTAGGCATGATCATTCCCATTTAATTTAATCGCCCACCCAAATATATCTAAAAATTTCGGGGATGGACGGAAAAATTAAAAATTTACAAAAATTTTTGAATTTCAGTCAGTCTTTGTGTTATTTTCCATTTTATAACGTCAAGTCTGATAATATAACTACCTACCTTATTATTAACAAGCTGGGTACCCGGCGTTGCCAGCATACAAATATACTAAAAATTTCGGGGATGGACGGAAAAATTAAAAATTTACAAAAATTTTTGAATTTTAGTCAGTCTTTGTGTTTTCCCATTTATAACGTCAAGTCTGATAATATAACTAACTACCTTATTTATAACCAGCTGGGTACCCGGCGTTGCCCCGGTATTTATTTATTATGTTACCCCGGTACATTATTTATTTATTGTTCGTCACATCATTAAACCGGCATCGAAAAATCACACCCAAAAATAATATACTCTCTGCGTCTCGAGACAGTCAAAAATAATCCCGGTACATCAACAGGGCTATGAGATGAATGGGATTGAAATTATGGGCAAAACAAAGTTAGAGAAAACTTCCTTAAAATGAATTGTCCAATATATATATATATATATATATATTTTAGAAAAAGAAATAAAGACAGTTTATGGATTTTAAGCGATGCGGATTAATGGAAAAGGAAAAAGCCGAGGCAATGGAGTTTAGTATGGGAAACAGTGGAATAACAAAGGACGTTAGATTGTTTGTGTGTTAGGTCCTTGTCAATAATTAAGCGGGCAGCCTTTGTGGGGTCCTTGTCAACATTTAAGCAGTCCAGCCCTTAAATGTTGACAAGGGCGATAAGGGTTGGCGGAAACAGTAATTTTTTTTGTTTTAGTTTTTGTTCAAACATTGATTGAATTGTGTTTCATAAGTAAATGAAGCTATTTAATGAAATAACTTTAAGGGTATGATGTAATAATTTTATCTATGCAAAATAATCACTTAAAAAGGTTCCTACCCGCCATTACAAATAATAAATTAAATAATAATTAAAGGGGACTATTATTTAATATCAGGGTTAATTACGTTGTAGCAGAGATTTCCTTCACTTGACCGACCTGTTTTTTTTATCTCCTTTCGGGTTGAATTGTAGATTTTTTTCTCCCCTGCCGGCGGAAAGTGGAGTGAACCTGGTACCGCCGGTGGTTAACGAAAACTCAGTTTATCCTCCTCCTCCTCCACCTTTTCCCCTCTCTAGCCTTCTTTGTTCTCAACACCTTTTCACCACAGAGCAACAACGCGCTTTCAACTCTCGCTGCACTCTCAAGCTTACTCCTTCCCGTTTCAAAAAAATCCGTTCGACTCTCCAGGTTTCTGTCTCTCTCCCTCTTTCTCGTCCTGATCAACTCTCCATCACTACCACCTCGAAACCTCTCTCCTCCTGGCCTTCTCATACGTCTTTTGCACCTCAATGAATATTTAGCCTCCTCACCTCCGCGGACAACTCCGTATAATCCCCTTCCCCGAGGAGAAAAATGCTATCCGCCAATGTGTCCTTCGTCCAGCCCCGCGTTGGGAAAAAAAAATTATTCATGACACAGGGGGAACAGTGTCCTATCGGAAAAAAAATTTTTTTTAAGGGTGAATGTTCCTTCAGCAAAATTATTTCCCGTCCGCCATCTTGGCGCCGGGTTAAAAAAAACCCCCCCGTTTCTTACCTGCACAGTCGCCAGTTAGAAATACTCTTCCTCAATTTTTTAAATCTTCTGAAAATCCAAAAATTGTGGGGGATGGGGCGGACCTATCTGGGTCGTTACTCTTTATGTTATAGTGGAACCTCGTGATGTGAAATGTAATGTACTGAGGTATAGAGAGTGTGTGTGTGTCCTCGGGGAATCAAACACGGTGTAAATAATAATAATAAGAAGAAGATGGAAACGACGCGACGGTCCATGTCTATGGAAACATGGCGACACCTTTTGTTTATCCAGCTGGAACGTTACCAAGGCAGTTGTTCTAATGAGATTGCTTCCTTCTTAAATGCTGCCATTTTATTTTCTTGGGGGTAATGTTACCTTTGGCTGTGTCTGTACAATAATATATTAGCAATAGACGTAGAATAGGGGGGAAGGGTTCCAAAGTAAAATAAATTAGGTTGGTAAAGTGGGGTGGAACGGAAGCGGCCGAGACGAGGCGAGGAAGGCGCGTAGTACCTGTTTGAACTGTCTGATGGCGCCGTTGATCCGGAGCGAGTCTGCGGCGATGCCCGCGATGCCGTCTCCGGGTTCGCGCAGCTGCCGCAGCGAGGCGCTGGCCGAGGCGTGGTGGCCGCCGCAATGGCCGCCGCACAGCGTGGGCTCCGGCTGCGAGCTCTGGCGGATGACGCGCGCACTGCAGGGCGACGCGTTCAGCAGCACGGGCAGCGGCACCCGCACGCTCTCTCGCGACGCCGAGCGCGCCGGGGGCGGCTGCTGCATCATGTCGCAGCGGCAGCGACTGCCCGGGGGCGGCGGCAGGCGGGGGCGGCAGTGCATCTCGAGGTCGGGCACGGAGCGGGCGCCGTCCTCCGACAGAGGGAAGCTGGCGCAATCCTGACGCGTCAGCACGGGCTTGGGCGCCGAAGTGTGCGTCAGGAGGCTCGCCGTCTCGTCGCCGCTGCCGTAGCCGGAGTTGAGGCTCGTCGGCGCCGTGTCCGTCACTATGGGCGGCGGCGGAGGAGGCAGCGGGGGAGAACCGCCGCCACCGCCGCCGGGCACAGCGATGTCCGGCGGCGGGGGAGGAGGGGGCGTGGGGCTGGGCGACGGCGGCGCGCTCATTGTGACGGCGGCATTACGTCATCAGACACCTGCAAAACACACAATAACATATCTCTAATATCAGACACCTGACAAGTACAATGGGGTCAAGGCTCGAGGGTCTTGTGTGGGGTAAGAACATAAGAAGAACGAAGACAAGAATGCAATACGCTAAGCAGAATAAGGAGGATGAGAGTTGAGCTAGTTATAAGGAAACTCAAAATGCTTGTGCAACATAGGCTACCACGGAGGGTTTCGTCACACCAGTCTCTGGAAAACCACAGCAACAACGTGAGGCTAAGCAGGAATAAAAAAAAATTGGAGGATCTTAAAATTTCTTTTTTCTAACGTCTGCTGTAATATAATAATAATAAAATAATCCTTGACCTGAAAGACTGAAGACCTTTTTTTTCCGGTGAAATTTTTTTCGTCGGTGTCGAAACGTTGCAGTAAACAAATAATTGACCCCGGGGATGAAACCAGAAAATTTTTTTGTATTCCAACGCTTTCAGGAAAACTTTCATTTCTTAAAAAAAATTTTTTCTTTTTTTAAAAAAAACGAATGTTTCGATGATCGAAGCCCCTTTCAAGGATATTCACCGAAACGTCTTTCTGCTGTACATTAATAAAATGTTTTTGGGCGCGCGACCATTAGCAAAGACACAAAAAAATTTATTGTTTACCAAAAATTTAAGAACGACGTTTCGGTCCATATTCCGCACCTTCTTGAGGATTTATTTTTTTCTTTCAAGGTATTGTGAAAATACGAACGAAGATAACGTTTAGGAAATTGGAATTAAAAATACAATAATTTTT
This sequence comes from Eucriotettix oculatus, assembly GCA_034510155.1. Lineage (NCBI taxonomy): Eukaryota > Metazoa > Arthropoda > Insecta > Orthoptera > Tetrigidae > Eucriotettix > Eucriotettix oculatus. The sequence goes on from CM067378.1 coordinate 123,295,334, forward strand.
GTAAAGCGACTTTTGAATAACCATTGAATTCAAGAGTGAAGAGTGAGCGCCGAAACGTCGTTCACTAATTTTTGAAGAGATAAATTTGTCAGAAAAAATAAAAACACTCAGCAATTAACCAATGAGGAGGATGATAATGATATGTATATTTAACTACGTAACGAAAGGAATATTTTCAAAAACTGCCAAAATTTTGAAAAATAATTCCCCCAAAATCCTTACACTCAAATGTGAAGTACCCTATATTAAATTTAGCTACGTAACGGAAGGATCATTTTCAAAAGTTCCTAAAATTTTGAAAAATAATTCCCAAAATCCTTACAGTCTAATGTAAAATACGCTACATTAAATTTAACTACGTAACGGAATGAATATTTTCAAAACTGCCAAAATTTCGAAAATAATTCCCCCAAAATGGCTGAAAAAAATAAAACAAGTTTACAAAAAAGAAAATTAAATTTCATTTCAGTAACAATTTTATTTACAGGAATTTTCAAATTTCAGTCTCCTCCCCCCTCCTCCCCCCTCTCCCTCTCCCTCACCATCCCCTTTAAAAGGGTTCCTTCCTTTGCCTTGGCTATTCTACTCTAGTAATTACTCTTCCTATTTTGGACAACGTAACAAAAGTTAATTTAAAGGACATCATTTACAAAGGCTTATTAACTGTTTTTTGAGACGTGTTACAAGGACTAACCATTAATATTTAACTAAAACCTTTGACGTTTCAAACGAAAATAAACATTTTGCGTTTATTAATCTTATGTAAAGAAATTTGTGGACGTCATGTTTTCCCTAATAACCTTCGTTAAAATGACTGCATCAATTATCCTCGTAATATTATAAGTGTTAAGTTTCCCTCTTGGTGGTGGTTTTTCTTTTTTCGGCCGTGGATCAGGAGGGGGGAGAGGGAGGAAAAAAATTATTATTTCCGTGACTTGGTCGTGGGGTGAAATTATTTCTATTTTTTTCTTTTTATTGGACCTGGATCGGTTATCGATTGGAACTGAAAATAGGGACAATGTTGGGTGAATAAAACATGACGCCGCGGCTGTTGAAGGGAGGAGGGAGGAAGGAGGGAGGAGGGAGGGAGGGAAAAGCCACCCTCTCTCTCTATATATATATAGCTTCAGAGACAAAGGAAACTATTAAAGGCTGCTATTGATTTCAAATTATTGCTTCATTTTTCTATGTGAAAAATGTAGAGGGGAGAAAACCCGGAAAAAGTAGTTCCATATATTTAACGTATTTACATCAAGAACGAAAAAAAAATATTTTTTTTTCTCCGTTTACACAAAATTTAATGACGTTTCGTCTCCCCTTTTTGAGACAATTTCAGGCTGATTTTTTGTTTTTGTTTTCAAATTATGAATTTTTGTGTTCATGACTTTCCATAAAAAAATAATTAACGTAAGGATATTTCAGAATTAATTCCCCCCTCCCCTCCCCTCCCCTCCCTCTTCTGTATCGCGAGTATATTTTTTGACGAATTTTTCCCCGTTTACCAAAATTTTATGACGTTTCGTCTTCCCTTTTTGAGACAATTTCAGGCTGTTTTTTTTCTTTAAAATTATGAATTTTTGTGTTCATGACTTTCCATAAAAAAATAATTAACGTAAGGATATTTCAGAATTAATTTCCCCCCCTCCCCTCCCTCTTCTGTATCGCGAGTATATTTTTGACGAATTTTTCCCCGTTTACCAAAATTTTATGACGTTTCGTCTCCCCTTTTTGAGACAATTTCAGGCTGATTTTTTGTTTTTGTTTTCAAATTATGAATTTTTGTGTTCATGACTTTCCATAAAAAAATAATTAACGTAAGGATATTTCAGAATTAATTCCCCCCTCCCCTCCCCTCCCCTCCCTCTTCTGTATCGCGAGTATATTTTTGACGAATTTTTCCCCGTTTACCAAAATTTTATGACGTTTCGTCTCCCCTTTTTGAGACAATTTCAGGCTGATTTTTTTTTTTCAAATTATGAATTTTTGTGTTCATGACTTTCCATAAAAAAATAATTAACGTAAGGATATTTCAGAATTAATTCCCCCCTCCCCTCCCCTCCCTTCCCTCTTCTGTATCGCGAGTATATTTTTGACGAATTTTTCCCCGTTTACCAAAATTTTATGACGTTTCGTCTTCCTTTTTGAGACAATTTCAGGCTGATTTTTTGTTTTTGTTTTCAAATTATGAAATTTTTGTGTTCATGACTTTCCATAAAAAAATAATTAACGTAAGGAAATTTCAGAATTAATTTCCCCCTCCCCTCCCCTCCCCTCCCTCCCCTCCCTCCCCCCTCTTCTGTATCGCGAGTATATTTTTGACGAATTTTTCCCCGTTTACCAAAATTTAATGACGTTTCGTCTCCCCTTTTTGAGACAATTTCAGGCTGATTTTTTGTTTTTGTTTTCAAATTATGAAATTTTGTGTTCATGACTTTCCATAAAAAAATAATTAACGTAAGGATATTTCAGAATTAATTTCCCCTCCCCTCCCTCCCTCCCCTCTCCCCTCCCCTCCCCTCCCCGCCCCTCCCCTCCCCTCTTCTGTATCGCGAGTATATTTTTGACGAATTTTTCTCCGTTTACACAAAATTTAATGACGTTTCGTCTCCCCTTTTTGAGACAATTTCAGGCTGATTTTTTGTTTTTGTTTTCAAATTATGAATTTTTGTGTTCATGACTTTCCATAAAAAAATAATTAACGTAAGGATATTTCAGAATTAATTCCCCCCTCCCCTCCCCTCCCCACCCTCTTCTGTATCGCGAGTATATTTTTGACGAATTTTTCCCCGTTTACCAAAATTTTATGACGTTTCGTCTCCCCTTTTTGAGACAATTTCAGGCTGATTTTTTTTTTTTTTTCAAATTATGAATTTTTGTGTTCATGACTTTCCATAAAAAAATAATTAACGTAAGGATATTTCAGAATTAATTCCCCCCTCCCCTCCCCTCCCCTCCCCTCTGTATCGCGAGTATATTTTTTGACGAATTTTTCTCCCTGGTTGCGGAACTCGAAATGAAATTCTTTTGATCCACTTATCAGATTGTTTGACCTTTCCCCAAAAATAGAACCCAGTTGAGTGACACATTTCGAAACGTCAAAACTGTTTTTCTTAAACTTTTCAGACAGACAGACAGATCCTTCGTTTATCGGGAATCCTTTCAGCAACTTAAAAAACTTGGTCCTCCTCCCTTCCTCTCCCCTTCCCTTCCCCCATCCACCTTCCTAACCTCATCCCCTCCCTCCCCCCTATGGACTTGAATCCTTTTAAGCCGCGTCGACCTGACCTGGATTTTTCATTATCCTTGACACAATGGAAGGGGGGGGGAGAGGAGGGAGAGAACGAAACAAATTAATATTTCAGACTGCTGCAGCAGCAGCATGATGTGAGGGAGGATGGAGACGGGAGAGAGAGAGAAGAGAGAGGAGAGGAGAGAGAGAGAATTTTACGAGCTCCAGGGAAAGTCATTTACCCGTAAAAACTCCCGGTTGATTGGTCTGCGTTAACTATTAAAAAGGTTTGATAGAAGTTAAAAAGTCTTTCGAGGGAAGAACTCCCGCTTTTAGGGAGGGGGGAGAGAGGGAGGAGGAGGGAGGAGAGAGGGAGGGAGGGAAACCCCCCATGCAGAATTAATTAGTCGGTGGCGCCTCTGCACAGGAGATCTGCACGATTAAAGATCCCAGCTGTGCGTTCATCACGTGGAAAAAGGTGAACCTGGACTACCTAAATTTGTCCACCCAATTATAATCGTTCCCTCGGGACCCTCTCCAAAAAAAAATACTTCATACGGTCGTCTTCACTCACAGGGGGTTTCTTTACACACCCCTGCAGTTGAAAATGTACAAAAAAAATTTTAGGTATATCATCCATGGACAACAAATTAAACTGGAAGGATCATTATATTAATATTCTCCTACGAAAACTATGGCTCGGGGGCGGCAACAACCTTTGCTCTTAGAGGAGGATTATGACAAGTTGTAGTGATACCAACATAAGAAGAAGAAGAAAATTAGTTTATTTTCGCATATTTCCACTGTATAATGACGTCATATGGTGGTGGTATTATAATAATATTCTGGGGGGGAGGGCGATGCATCGGGGGGGCGGAGGAGGGAAAAAGATAAAATATTTGAACTTCAAAAAAAAGAAGAGCCAGCATATTCAATCAATTCACTCATGTAACCTCTTCACACTAAACTCACATATACATACATGACTTTGATACCAGAAGAAAAAAAACAATTTACACAAGGAATGTAGGAAGGAAGGAAGGAAGGAAGGAAGGAAGGAAGGAAGGAATGTAGGAAGGAAGGTAGGAAGGGAGGAATGTAGGAAGGAAGGTAGGAAGGGAGGCAGGAAGGAAGGAAGGGTGGAAGGGAGGGAGGAAGGAATGTAGGAAGGAAGGAAGGAAGGAAGGAAGGAAGGAAGGAAGGAAGGAAGGAAGGAAGGAAGGAAGGAAGGAAGGAAGGAATGTAGGAAGGAAGGAAGGAATGTAGGAAGGAAGGGAGGAAGGAAGGAAGGAAGGAAGGAAGGTAGGAAGGAAGGTAGGAAGGGAGGAAGGAAGGTAGGAAGGGAGGAATGTAGGAAGGAAGGTAGGAAGGGAGGAATGTAGGAAGTAAGGTAGGAAGGGAGGAATGTAGGAAGGGAGGAATGGAGGAAGTAAGGTAGGAAGGGAGGAATGTGAGGAAGTAAGGTAGGAAGGGAGGTATGTAGGAAGGTAGGTAGGAAGGAAGGAATGTAGGAAGGAATGTAGGAAGGAAGGTAGGAAGGGAGGAATGTAGGAAGTAAGGTAGGAAGGGAGGAATGTAGGAAGTAAGGTAGGAAGGGAGGAATGTAGGAAGGAAGGTAGGAAGGGAGGCAGGGAGGCAGGAAAGAAGGGTGGATGGGAGGGAGGAAGGAAGGAAGAAAGGAAGGTAAAATATTTTATTGCTCACTAAAACAATTTTTTTTTCTTCGGAGCATGTAAGTAGAATTGCCAAAATTAAAACTTATAAGATCAAGTGAGACCAGAGAAGGGTAAGTTCACTTGGGAAAAGAAAATAGTAAGAAAGATACATTGAAACCAGTGCAGGAGGACAATTTGTGGAGAATTAAAACGAATCAATAACTAAGGGTTTAGATATCTTATCTGGGGACGTTAAAAGGAAAAAAATAGAATTGGAATGCGTAGGGCATGTGTGTGTGTGTGTGGCGAATGGAACCAGGGAGGAATACCTCAAAGAAATTTAAGGAGACAAACCTGAAGGTAGGAGATAGAAGATTACAAGACAGAGACTAAGATCAATAGATGGATGACGAAGAATAGCTCAAAGTAATTTTAGGAGACAAACCTGAAGATAGAAGAAAGAAGATTAGAAGACAGAGACTGAGATCAATAGATGGATGATGAAGAAATAGCTCAAAGAATTTTTAGGAGACAAACCAGAAGGTAGAAGAAAGAAGATTAGAAGACAGAGACTAAGATCAATAGATGGATGATGAAGAAATAGCTCAAAGAATTTTTAGGAGACAAACCAGAAGGTAGAAGAAAGAAGATTAGAAGACAGAGACTGAGATCAATAGATGGATGATGAAGAATAACTCAAAGAATTTTTAGGAGACAAACCTGAAGGTAGAAGAAAGAAGATTAGAAGACAGAGACTAAGATCAATAGATGGATGATGAAGAAATAGCTCAAAGAATTTTTAGGAGACAAACCAGAAGGTAGAAGAAAGAAGATTAGAAGACAGAGACTGAGATGAATAGATGGATGATGACGAATACCTCAAAGAATTTTTAGGAGAGAAACCTGAAGGTAGAAGAAAGAAGATTAGAAGACAGAGACTAAGATCAATAGATGGATGATGAAGAAATAGCTCAAAGAATTTTTAGGAGACAAACCAGAAGGTAGAAGAAAGAAGATTAGAAGACAGAGACTGAGATGAATAGATGGATGATGACGAATACCTCAAAGAATTTTTAGGAGAGAAACCTGAAGGTAGAAGAAAGAAGATTAGAAGACAGAGACTAAGATCAATAGATGGATGATGAAGAAATAGCTCAAAGAATTTTTAGGAGACAAACCAGAAGGTAGAAGAAAGAAGATTAGAAGACAGAGACTAAGATCAATAGATGGATGATGAAGAATACCTCAAAGAATTTAGGAGAGAAACCTGAAGGTAGAAGAAAGAAGATTAGAAGACAGAGACTAAGATCAATAGATGGATGATGAAGAAATAGCTCAAAGAATTTTTAGGAGACAAACCAGAAGGTAGAAGAAAGAAGATTAGAAGACAGAGACTGAGATGAATAGATGGATGATGAAGAATACCTCAAAGAAAATTAAGGAGACAAACCTAAAGGTAGAAGAAAGAAGATTAGAAGACAGAGACTAAGATCAATAGATGGATGATGAAGAAATAGCTCAAAGAATTTTTAGGAGACAAACCAGAAGGTAGAAGAAAGAAGATTAGAAGACAGAGACTAAGATGAATAGATGGATGATGACGAATACCTCAAAGAATTTTTAGGAGAGAAACCTGAAGGTAGAAGAAAGAAGATTAGAAGACAGAGACTAAGATCAATAGATGGATGATGAAGAAATAGCTCAAAGAATTTTTAGGAGACAAACCAGAAGGTAGAAGAAAGAAGATTAGAAGACAGAGACTGAGATGAATAGATGGATGATGACGAATACCTCAAAGAATTTTTAGGAGAGAAACCTGAAGGTAGAAGAAAGAAGATTAGAAGACAGAGACTAAGATCAATAGATGGATGATGAAGAAATAGCTCAAAGAATTTTTAGGAGACAAACCAGAAGGTAGAAGAAAGAAGATTAGAAGACAGAGACTAAGATCAATAGATGGATGATGAAGAATAACTCAAAGAATTTTTAGGAGAGAAACCTGAAGGTAGAAGAAAGAAGATTAGAAGACAGAGACTAAGATCAATAGATGGATGATGAAGAAATAGCTCAAAGAATTTTTAGGAGACAAACCAGAAGGTAGAAGAAAGAAGATTAGAAGACAGAGACTGAGATGAATAGATGGATGATGACGAATACCTCAAAGAATTTTTAGGAGAGAAACCTGAAGGTAGAAGAAAGAAGATTAGAAGACAGAGACTAAGATCAATAGATGGATGATGAAGAAATAGCTCAAAGAATTTTTAGGAGACAAACCAGAAGGTAGAAGAAAGAAGATTAGAAGACAGAGACTGAGATGAATAGATGGATGATGACGAATACCTCAAAGAATTTTTAGGAGAGAAACCTGAAGGTAGAAGAAAGAAGATTAGAAGACAGAGACTAAGATCAATAGATGGATGATGAAGAAATAGCTCAAAGAATTTTTAGGAGACAAACCAGAAGGTAGAAGAAAGAAGATTAGAAGACAGAGACTGAGATGAATAGATGGATGATGACGAATACCTCAAAGAATTTTTAGGAGAGAAACCTGAAGGTAGAAGAAAGAAGATTAGAAGACAGAGACTAAGATCAATAGATGGATGATGAAGAAATAGCTCAAAGAATTTTTAGGAGACAAACCAGAAGGTAGAAGAAAGAAGATTAGAAGACAGAGACTAAGATCAATAGATGGATGATGAAGAAATAGCTCAAAGAATTTTTAGGAGACAAACCAGAAGGTAGGAGAAAGAAGATTAGAAGACAGAGACTAAGATCAATAGATGGATGATGAAGAAATAGCTCAAAGAATTTTTAGGAGACAAACCAGAAGGTAGGAGAAAGAAGATTAGAAGACAGAGACTAAGATCAATAGATGGATGATGAAAAATAGCTCAAAGAATTTTTAGGAGACAAACCTGAAGGTAGAAGAAAGAAGATTAGAAGACAGAGACTAAGATCAATAGATGGATGATGAAGAAATAGCTCAAAGAATTTTTAGGAGACAAACCAGAAGGTAGAAGAAAGAAGATTAGAAGACAGAGACTGAGATCAATAGATGGATGATGAAGAATAACTCAAAGAATTTTTAGGAGACAAACCTGAAGGTAGAAGAAAGAAGATTAGAAGACAGAGACTAAGATCAATAGATGGATGATGAAGAAATAGCTCAAAGAATTTTTAGGAGACAAACCAGAAGGTAGAAGAAAGAAGATTAGAAGACAGAGACTGAGATGAATAGATGGATGATGAAGAATAACTCAAAGAATTTTTAGGAGACAAACCAGAAGGTAGAAGAAAGAAGATTAGAAGACAGAGACTAAGATCAATAGATGGATGATGAAGAAATAGCTCAAAGAATTTTTAGGAGACAAACCAGAAGGTAGAAGAAAGAAGATTAGAAGACAGAGACTGAGATGAATAGATGGATGATGACGAATACCTCAAAGAATTTTTAGGAGAGAAACCTGAAGGTAGAAGAAAGAAGATTAGAAGACAGAGACTAAGATCAATAGATGGATGATGAAGAAATAGCTCAAAGAATTTTTAGGAGAGAAACCTGAAGGTAGAAGAAAGAAGATTAGAAGACAGAGGCTAAGATCAATAGATGGATGATGAAGAAATAGCTCAAAGAATTTTTAGGAGACAAACCAGAAGGTAGAAGAAAGAAGATTAGAAGACAGAGACTAAGATCAATAGATGGATGACGAAGAATAGCTTTAAGAAATTAAGGAGACAAACCTGAAGGTAGGAGAAAGAAGATTAGAAGACAGAGACTGAGATGAATAGATGGAAGATGACGACGACGACGACGGTTGAAGAGGATTTTTGAGACAGGGCTTAAGGTCAAGAGATGGAGACAAAAAGAAGACTGGTCCTTAGAGAAGCTGTAGTGTTCAGTGGAGGAAAAAGAAAAGGAAGGACTTATTTTCCTAAATTTATCTAAATAAAGCAGGATTAAAAAAAATAGAATAACTGGGAATAATTTTTTTTCCCCCCGAAATACCAAATGATTTAGTGTAGTAGCAGTAGGAGGAGGGAAGATCATGTGTGTTGCAAGCAGATAAACAATCCAAATTCTATTGGGGTAAGTATTTCTTACGTTCCCTTCCATTAAACATGAGGACCTCCGGTAGTCGATGGATGCAGCTGCCTCTAGATATAGTGAGGATGATTTATTCATGGCTCCTTCCCCCTTTCCTTTCCTCCCACTAGTCGATGCCGGAGTGAAGACGAATAGCGACGTGAAAAAGATGGAGGGGAAGGGGAAGGGAAAGAGGGGAAAGGGGAAAGCTGCTGCTGCTGCTGCTTCTCTAGCTTAGAGCAACTATTAGAGTTTACTTGCAAATGACGGAAAAGTTGACAGAGGATTCGGTACGAGGCGAAAAGATAAGAGAAACGTGAAGTCAGCCCAAGGAAAACTTTTCTCACAGGGGAATTAATATATACATAAATAGCTTCTTCTTATTCACGGTCAACATTACTATGAGAAACTATTCAACTCACTTTTCTATTATAGACATAATTTCCATAATTATGATATTAAAGTCAGACTCGTTCTTTATAAATTCGACACTATTAAAATTTTTATTTGTATTTCCTTCAATTTTTTTTAAATGAATTAATTACCATCCTTTTTATCTCTACTTTCTTATATTTCTCTCTACTTTCTCTTATTCCTCTCTACTTTCTCTTATTCCTCTCTACTTTCTCTTATTCCTCTCTACTTTCTCTTATTCCTCTCTACTTTCTCTTATTCCTCTCTACTTTCTCTTATTCCTCTCTACTTTCTCTTATTCCTCTCTACTTTCTCTTATTCCTCTCTACTTTCTCTTATTCCCCTCTACTTTCTCTTATTTGTCTCTACTTCCTCTACTTCCCCTTCTTCCTCGAGTCCTTTCTCTTCCTTGCGATGTCTATGTTTCCACGGTTTCCACGTCACTACTGTTGTACTCGTCTTTCCCCAAAACCTGGAGACAGTTCGTCACCTCACCTCACCTCGTCTTCTCAATGGATTCTGTCCTAAATAATTTGGAATTATAAACTCCTAAAAGGAGTCAATACGCTTTGTGCTGCGGTAAGAAAGGAAAGAAACTCCGCCATGGGACCTGACTATGTCTAAAGATAACAACAACAACGGAAAAAAATTAATTATATCATCAATATAAGAATTACACTAGGGTAATGTTTGGGGGGAAAAATAACGAAGCAAACAACGGTGAAGGGGGGGGAGGGAAGAAATATTGTAAATGACGGCTTTAAATAGGGTTTGTGGAGTAGAAAAAAATAATACGAAGTGATAGGATCCGAAAAATAATGGGGTGTCCGACACACAATTAGTCGACGATTTTTAGACCAAACAAAATATTTTAATCTGGTAATGATGGACACTTACAAAGAAAGACGGAAGAGGGGTTTTGTTAATAGACATCGCAAGGAAGAGAAAGAACATGAGGAAGAAGGGGAAGTAGAGAAAGTAGAGAGAAATAAGAGAAATAAAGTAGAGAAAAATAAGGGGAAGAAGAGAAAGGATAGAAAGAAGAAAGAGAAGATAAATAAGACAAATAAGAGAAATAAGACAAATAAGATAAATAAGACAAATAAGATAAATAAGACAAATAAGATAAATAAGACAAATAAGACAAATAAGACAAATAAGACAAAT
>CM067378.1:123305979-123351586 GCA_034510155.1 Eucriotettix oculatus
TAGGGTAACTAACCAGGAAGTTATAAACAGAATAGGGGGGGGGGGAAGCGAACAATGTGGAGGATTTTGAAGGGATAGATGAATAGGGCAACGTTTTAAGACATGAGGGTCTTGTAAAATTAGCAACGGAAGAGCGGAGGCAGATGATGGAATACGATACGTACATTTGGAAGGATTTTTGGGATTTGGTAGTCACGCAAAAGCACATTCATAAGGTAGAAACACACGGAAAAACATCGGAAATTCTACTTTTATGGAGTTTTACGACGAGGAGGAAGAATCTCACCTCCTCTTTCCAGAAGCTCCAGGAAAATAGAGGAATAAGCCTATTAATGGCCGCGATTACTTAAAGACGAGGTGGATTAGATAGTAAGCGAGGTTAGCGCTCGAAACGTCGTCCGGTTCAAAAAAACCAAAAAAAAACAAGGACAACCGCTGGAGGAGTCGCCACAAGTAGAGAGAGAGACGGGAATTACTCGCAGATGCCACTTTACAAGGGCTGAAACGTCATCCAGCGTTCCAGCTTTTCCTCCTCCTCTGGGGTTTTTACTTTTTATATATAACAGCGAAGAACACATTTTCGCACTCAGCTAAGAAAATTAGGACACACTCTTCCTCCCCCCCCCACTTCCAGCCCCTCCCTAACCATTCCACATTTCAGGTCCTTAAGCAATCCTAATTCCATAATAAAACATGAATATTCATAGTTATTAAGATGGCTTCTCAGCCTTATCTGACGCAAAGTTTAAAAACTCTGTGTGAGACTCTCGGCCACGATTCCGTTTTATATTCATTTCCTCGTGGAGGATGGAGGATGGAGGATGGAGGAGGAGGAGGAGGAAAGGGAGGAGGAGAAGAACTTTTTCACCCTTCCTGGGCAAAGCCTCGGCCCGTCCCGTATTTACACTGGGAAAGTTAGTTTGGACTTGGCGTTACCGTCGTGCACAGGGGAGAATAATCCTTCTTGCGCGTCTTCCTCCATTACAGTCCTGACGTCATCGAATAATCCTTCACGGGTAGATTCACTGAGTGTGTTGCCTCATTATAAGTGTGGAACATGTGACGCCTCAGCAGCAATGTGACGTAGCTTCGACGTAGAAAATTGCTGTCTATATTCTCAGTGGTGTAACGAGGTTTTCGTAATGTTTTTTTAAAAAAAATGTATAAATAAATTAGAGAATTTAGGGTACGTATTTAACTGAATGAGCGCCATTAATTTTCAACTTTGTCATTTAAAAGAGTTTTCATAATAACAGACGAAAAAAAGGGGTTCAACAGACGCAAAAAGGGGTTCAAAAGACGCAAAAAGGGGTTCAAAAGACGCAAAAAGGGGTTCAAAAGACGCAAAAAGGGGTTCAAAAGACGCAAAAAGGGGTTCAAAAGACGCAAAAAGGGGTTCAAAAGACGCAAAAAGGGATTCAAAAGACGCAAAAAGGGGTTCAAAAGACGCAAAAAGGGGTTCAAAAGACGCAAAAAGGGGTTCAAAAGACGCAAAAAGGGGTTCAAAAGACGCAAATAGGGGTTCAACAGACGGAAATAGGGGTTCAACAGACGGAAATAGGGGTTCAACAGACGGAAATAGGGGTTCAACAGACGGAAATAGGGGTTCAACAGACGGAAATAGGGGTTCAACAGACGGAAATAGGGGTTCAACAGACGGAAAAACGGTTGAGCAGACGCAAAAGGATTTCAACAGACGCATAAAGTGTTTCAACAGACGCATAAAGTGTTTCAACAGACGCATAAAGTGTTTCAACAGACGCATAAAGTGTTTCAACAGACGCATAAAGTGTTTCAACAGACGCAAATAGGGTTAAACAGACGCAAATAGGGGTTCAACAGACCCAAATAGGGGTTCAACAGACGCAAAAGGGGTTCAACAGCAGCAAATAGGGGTTCCACAGACGCAAATAGGGGTTCAACAGACCCAAATAGGGGTTCAACAGACGCAAAAGGGGTTCAACAGACGCAAATAGGGTTCAACAGACGGAAATAGGGTTCAACAGACGGAAATAGGGGTTCAACAGACGCATAAGGATTTCAACAGACGCATAAAGTGTTTCAACAGACGCATAAAGTGTTTCAACAGACGCATAAAGTGTTTCAACAGACGCATAAAGTGTTTCAACAGACGCATAAAGTGTTTCAACAGACGCATAAAGTGTTTCAACAGACGCAAATAGGGTTAAACAGACGGAAATATGGTTAAATAGACTGAAATTTGGTTAAATAGACGGAAATAGGGTTAAACAGACGCAAATATGGTTCAATAGCCGCAAAAAAAGGGTTCAACAGACGCAGAAAGGGTTAAACAGACGCATAAAGGTTTTATACAGACACAAAAAGGGTTTAACAGCCTCAAAATAGTTTAAACAGACACAAAAAGGTTTAAACAGAAGCAAAAAGGTTTCAACAGACGTAAACAGAAATAGGATACGTCAAATATAATACTACAAGGAATATATAAAATTTTACAAATAAAATTTATACGCGCCATAGAATCAACCCTAAAAGGACACGGCGTTTAAAACACAGCGAAACGTAATGTATGTAATTGGTTTTGAATGGAGTGTTTATTCGGATGAGTGAGGTTAAGTCAAGGTTCGCGTGTTTCCCGTCGTCCATCACGCACGGTCCTGGTTCCTTTCTTATGTCCTCAAACACAGTTTGCGTAAGGATATCGACTGCGGACTCTCACTCGAGGCGACTGACACGTCACGCACACGTCATCAATTACCAATGGACGACACTGCGCTACAACAATGTTTACCAACTTTACAATATGTAACTGTCATTCAACGGCGTAATGACATTCCGTGTTCCGTGTTACCTGGGTAATGGAGTGTATTATGGGGAACTGGAATCATTCATTTATAGAGCCAAATTCCAGGAATTTATTAAATATTAAATAAAGTTTGTTTTTAAGAAAGAATTTACAGGGAAAAAAAATATTGAAAGAGTTTAATTTTACAAGACAGGATGAGAAAGAAACAGACTTGCTCCTGGAGTTTGTAGATTTATATATATAAAAAATCCTTTATTAATATAAACTGCAAAAAAATATTAAGGATTTATAAGCCGACCAGAAAAAATATATATGCAGAAAGAAGGCTTATATATAACCTCTACAGAAGACAGGCAGCAGTAATTAGAATTAAGGATCAAGAAAGAGGTAAGACAAGGATGCAATTTTTTTCATCCAAGCTACTTGATTTATTTATATACATATAGAACAGGCGATTAAGAAAGTTAAAAATAAGTATGGAAAGGGAATCAAAATGGAAGGACGAGAAAAAACAAGAAAATTGAAACGAGGAATTTACTAAATATTAGATCAGATTGGTTTAAGAAAGAATTTACGGAAAAAAATTATTAACCGAGTTGAATTTTACAAGAAAGGATGAGAAAGAAACAGACATGTTATTAATGTAAACTGCAATATAGTATTAAGGATTAATAAACTGACCAGAAAAAAATATATATATTGTAGCGGATCCTTCGTCGTTCCTCCGTATTGGAGGATTTCTTAATTCCTTTAGGGCGCCAGGTATTTTTCATAAAAAAAACACCAAAAATTGATTTTAATAGTTTTTTAATTCCAATCAGAGCATGAAGAATGAATTTGGTGATTCTGCTTCCTTCTCCCATCACCCCATGACGTCACGCCAGACCACATTGTTGTTGGCCCCGGGTTGTTGCGTCACTTCCTCAACAATTGCTGCCCTGCATTGTTCATAGTGTAACTATTCATGTTACAATATATATGCAGAAAGAAGCCTTATATATATAACCTCTGCAGAAGACAGGCAAGAGTAATTAGAAATGAGGATCAAGCAGGAATCAAGAAATAAGTGAGACAGGGATGCAATTTTTCACCTAAGCTACTTGACATATATATATAATAGGCAATAAAGAAAGTTAAAAATAAGTATGGAAAGGGAACCAAAATGGAAGGACGAGAAAAAACAAGAAACCTTAATTTTGCCGGTGATATACTGGTATTAGTTTTGCGTCACCTTACGTGATGTGTGTTGGCCAATCATTTTTTCGTCCCGCATCGTCAAGTGCTGGAATAATTAATTTTTTCGCTTACGAAAGGGAATAATCGTCGTCTCCTAGACGGGAAAATTTTTTGAAAGGGTGAACGGTCCTTCAGCAAAACAAGCCTGATATTTTGGTAGTTGCAGACAGGCAGGAAAGACAGGCAGACAGACAGACAGGCAGACACCCTGACGCCGCGAAATTCCAACCTCATGCCTGCCTTTACCAGAGTTAGAATATTGTAGTAGCCCAATTTAAATCGTTTAAAATAAGAGACATGTTTTTTTAAACGAAAAATAAAAAATTTTAGGGCGTGGTCCAACAGTAAAATTGATAAAATAACGACTTGACAACGTTAAAATTATTTTTTTAAAAAATGACAGCGAGACATGGGGTGGGCGGGGGTTGAATTTTTTTTCTCGAGATCATTGACCTACTTGTTTGTTTGTTGGTTTGGCTCTGTCATGACCTTTTATCCTCCTGTCTTCACGTGTTCGCCAATCATTATTCGTCCCCCAATCGTCGAATGGTTTTTTTTTTCACTTACGAAAGGGAATAATCATATTCTCCTAGACGGGAAAATTTTTTGAAAGGGTGAATGTTCCTTCAGCAAAACAAGCCTGATATTTTGGTAGTTGCAGACAGGAAGGCAGGCAGACACCCTGACGCCGCGAAATTCCAACCTCATGCCTTCCTTTACCAGAGTTAGAATATTATAGTAGCCCATTTTAAATCGTTTAAAATAAGAGACATGTTTTTTTTAAACGAAAAATAAAAAATTTTAGGGCGTGGTCAAACAGTAAAATTGATAAAAAAAATGACTTGACAACGTTAAAATTATTTTTTAAAAAAATGACAGCGAGGCATGATTGAATTTTTTTTCTCGAGATCATTGACCTACTTGTTTGTTTGTTGGTTTGCCTCTGTCATGACCTTTTATCCTCCTGTCTTCACGTGTTCGCCAATCATTATTCGTCCCCCAATCGTCGAATGGTGTTTTTTTGCGCTTACGAAAGGGAATAATCGTCGCCTCCTAGACGGGAAAATTTTTTGAAAGGGTGAACGTTCCTTCAGCAAAACAAGCCTGATATTTTGGTAATTGCAGGAAGCAGGCAGACACCCTGACGCCGCAGAATTCCAACCACATTCCTGCCTTTACCAGAGTTAGAATATTGTAGTAGCCCATTTTAAATCATTTAAAATAGGAGACATGTTTTTTTTTAACAAAAAAATTTAAAAAAAATTTTAGGGCGTGGTCCAACAGTAAAATTGATAAAATAACGGCTTCACAACGTTAAAATTATTTTTTTAAAAAAATGACAGGGAGACATGGGGCGGAGGGGGTTGAATTTTTTTTCTCGAGATCATTGACCTACTTGTTTGTTTGTTGGTTTGTCTCTGTCATGACCTTTTATCCTCCTGTCTTCACGTGTTCGCCAATCATTATTCGTCCCCCAATCGTCGAATGGTGTTTTTTTTTGGGCTTACGAAAGGGAATAATCGTCGCCTCCTAGATGGGGAAAATTTTTTGAAAGGGTGAACGTTCCTTCAGCAAAACAAGCCTGATACTTTGGTAATTGCAGGAAGCAGGCAGGCAGACACCCTGACGCCGCGAAATTCCAACCTCATGCCTTCCTTTACCAGAGTTAGAATATTGTAGTAGCCCAATTTAAATCGTTTAAAATAGGAGACATGTTTTTTTTAACAAAAAAATTTAAAAAAAATTTTAGGGCGTTGTCCAACAGTAAAATTGATAAAATAACGACTTGACAACGTTAAAATTATTTTTCTTAAAAATGACAGGGAGACATGGGGTGGGCGGGGGTTGATTTTTTTTTTCTCGAGATCATTGACCTACTTGTTTGTTTGTTGGTTTGGCTCTGTCATGACCTTTTATCCTCCTGTCTTCACGTGTTCGCCAATCATTATTCGTTCCCCCAATCGTCGAATTTTTTTTTCGCTTACGAAAGGGAATAATCGTCGCCTCCTAGATGGGAAAATTTTTTGAAAGGGTGAACGTTCCTTCAGCAAAACAAGCCTGATACTTTGGTAATTGCAGGAAGCAGGCAGGCAGACACCCTGACGCCGTGAAATTCCAACCTCATGCCTGCCTTTTTCCGAGATAGAATATTGAAGTAGCCCAATTTAAATCGTTTAAAATAGGAGACATGTTTTTTTTAACAAAAAAAATTTAAAAAAATTTTAGGGCGTGGTCCAACAGTAAAATTGACAAAATAACGACTTGACAACGTTAAAATTAATTTTTAAAAAAATGTCAGCGAGACATGGGGCGGGGGTTTGAATTTTTTTTCTCGAGATCATTGACCTACTTGTTTGTTTGTTGGTTTGGCTCTGTCATGACCTTTTATCCTCCTGTGTTCACGTGTTCGCCAATCATTATTCGTTCCCCCAATCGTCGAATGGTTTATTTTTGCGCCTACGAAAGGGAATAATCGTCGCCTCCTAGATGGGAAAATTTTTTGAAAGGGTGAACGTTCCTTCAGCAAAACAAGCCTGATACTTTTGTAATTACAGGAAGCAGGCAGGCAGACACCCTGACGCCGCGAAATTCCAACCTCATGCCTTCCTTTACCAGAGTTAGAATATTGTAGTAGCCCAATTTAAATCGTTTAAAATAAGAGACATGTTTTTTTTAAACGAAAAATAAAAAATTTTAGGGCGTGGTCCAACAGTAAAATTGATAAAATAACAACTTGACAACGTTAAAATAATTTTAAAAAAATGACAGACATAAGGGGGTTTCATTTTTTTTTCGGGATCATTGACCTACTTGTTTATTTGTTTGTTAGCCTCTGTCATGACCTTTTATCCTTCTGTCTTGTTCGTGAAAGGACTTTTTCCCCAACGCACAGCCGCCATCTAAAGATCCCTTCCCTATTAATTATCGCCTAAAATTGGACGGGCGACTTTTCCCCAGTTCCATATCCTAATCTATTCCTTTACTAATTCCTTGTGAATGAACAGAGTCAGTGTGTGTTTTCTCCCGTCCGCAGCTTCGCTTCACCTCGCGACCCTCCGTGACCTTTTGCGCGGGTCGAAGTGTACAACGATCCTTGTGGGACTCAAGATCACCGCGATTTATGGATCCCCGCAGGTTTCAGGAGCCAGCCTCTAGTTAGTGGACTACTTTCATGATGATGATGATTATTCTGCCTCCTGCTCCTTTTACAGTCGTCTTATCCTGTCCTTTCCGTCGCCTTCTCTATAACCTAGCTTTAAAATCACCCTTACTCTCGCTCAGTTACTTTTAAAGTTTCCTGTTTTGCCTTATACACCTCCTTATTCACGATGTAAGTCTCCCTCTGTTTATTACAAGCAAAAAAAAAATGTAAAGATGCATTTAAAGTCTCTCTTTTGCCTTGTATTTCTCCTTATTCACGATGTAAGTCTCCTTCTGCTTATTACAAGCCAAAAAAAAATCTAAAGATGCATTTAAAGTTTTCTCTTTTGCCTTATGCAACTCCTTATTCACGATGTAATCCTCCCTTAGTTAATTAAAAGCCAAAAAAAATTAAAGTTGCATTTAAAGTTGCCTGTTTTCCTTATACACCTCCTTATTCACGACGTAAGTCTCCTTCTGCTTATTACAAGCCAAAAAAAAAACTAAAGATGCATTTAAAGTTTCTGTTTTACCTTATGTTTCTCCTTATTCACGATGTAAGTCTCCCTCTGCTTACTACAAGCTAAAAAAAATTAAAGATGCATTTAAAGTTTCCTGTTTTGCCTTATAATACCTCCTTATTCACGACGTAAGTCTCCCTGTGTTTATTAAAAGCCAAAAAAAATTTAAGTTGCATTTAAAGTTTCCTGTTTTGCCTTATACACCTCCTTATTCACGACGTAAGTCTCCCTGTGTTTATTACAAGCCAAAAAAAAATCTAAAGATGCATTTAAAGTTTTCTGTTTTGCCTTATGTTTCTCCTTATTCACTACGTAAGTCTCCCTCTGCTTACTGAAAGCCCAAAAAAAATCTAAAGATGCATTTAAAGTTTCCTGTTTGCCTTATACACCTCCTTATTCACGACGTAAGTCTCCCTCTGTTTACTGAAAGCCAAAAAAAAAACTAAAGATGCATTTAAAGTTCTCTTTTTTGCCTTGTATTTCTCCTTATTCACGATGTAAGCCTCCTCCTGCTTACTACAAGCCAAAAAAAAACTAAACTAGCATTTAAAGTTTCCTGTTTTGCCTTATACACCTCCTTATTCACGACGTAAGTCTCCCTGTGTTTACTGAAAGCCAAAAAAAAATCTAAAGATGCATTTAAAGTTTCCTGTTTTGCCTTATAATACCTCCTTATTCACGACGTAAGTCTCCCTGTGTTTACTGAAAGCCCAAAAAAATCTAAAGATGCATTTAAAGTTTCCTGTTTTGCCTTATAATACCTCCTTATTCACGACGTAAGTCTCCCTGTGTTTACTGAAAGCCCAAAAAAATCTAAAGATGCATTTAAAGTTTCCTGTTTTGCCTTATACACCTCCTTATTCACGACGTAAGTCTCCCTCTGTTTACTGAAAGCCAAAAAAAAACTAAAGATGCATTTAAAGTTTCCTGTTTTGCCTTATACACCTCCTTATTCACGACGTAAGTCTCCCTGTGTTTATTACAAGCCAAAAAAAATCTAAAGATGCATTTAAAGTTTCCTGTTTGCCTTATACACCTCCTTATTCACGACGTAAGTCTCCCTCTGTTTACTGAAAGCCAAAAAAAAAATCTAAAGATGCATTTAAAGTTTCCTGTTTGCCTTATACACCTCCTTATTCACGACGTAAGTCTCCCTGTGTTTATTACAAGCCAAAATAAACTAAAGTTGCATTTAAAGTTTCTGTTTAAGCCAAAAAAAAACTAAAGATGCGTTTAAAGTTCTCTTTTTTGCCTTGTATTTCTCCTTATTTACGATGTAAGCCTCCCTGTGTTTATTAAAAGCCAAAAAAAATTAAAGATGCATTTAAAGTTTCCTGTTTGCCTTATACACCTCCTTATTCACGACGTAAGTCTCCCTGTGTTTATTACAAGCCAAAAAAAAATCTAAAGTTGCATTTAAAGTTTCCTGTTTTGCCTTATACACCTCCTTATTCACGACGTAAGTCTCCCTCTGCTTACTGCAAACAGAAAAAAAACTAAAGATGCATTTAAAGTTTTCTGTTTTGCCTTATAATACCTCCTTATTCACGACGTAAGTCTCCCTCTGTTTACTGAAAGCCAAAAAAAAACTAAAGATGCATTTAAAGTTTCCTGCTTTGCCTTATGTTTCTCCTTATTCACTACGTAAGTCTCCCTCTGCTTACTAAAAGCCCAAAAAAAATCTAAAGATGCATTTAAAGTTTTCTGTTTTGCCTTATGTTTCTCCTTATTCACGACGTAAGTCTCCCTCTGTTTACTGAAAGCCAAAAAAAAACTAAAGATGCATTTAAAGTTTCCTGTTTTGCCTTATGTTTCTCCTTATTCACGACGTAAGTCTCCCTCTGTTTACTGAAAGCCAAAAAAAAATCTAAAGATGCATTTAAAGTTTCCTGTTTTGCCTTATACACCTCCTTATTCACGACGTAAGTCTCCCTCTGTTTACTACAAGCCAAAAAAAAATCTAAAGATGCATTTAAAGTTTCCTGCTTTGCCTTATACACCTCCTTATTCACGACGTAAGTCTCCCTCTGCTTACTACAAGCCAAAAAAAAATCTAAAGATGCATTTAAAGTTTCCTGTTTGCCTTATACACCTCCTTATTCACGACGTAAGTCTCCCTCTGTTTACTATAAGCAGTAAAAAAAAATACAGAGGGTCCTTGACTCTTCTTACACAGAAAAAAACAAATAAATCATGCAAGAGCTGTTGTCATGGTTTTCCAGTCCTTATCCTGGTCTGATCCGTGCAGACACTTCCCTGCGCAAGCCTCGTCATTCCTACTCACCTATCCCACGTCCTAGCGTATTCCACGCTTTTCTCCTCCTTCCCTCCCTCATCCGTTCACCTCTTATGTCATCTGTTAACCTCTCCCCCCTCTCCTCCATATTGCCCTCTCTTCCTCTTCTCCCCTTCCCGCCCCTATTCTGCTTAAAAAACTTCCTCCCTGTTAGTTACTCTATCAACCTCATCTCATTCTCCTGCAGCAACAACATTTCTCTATTCCCCTTTACTTTTTTTATTTTTCCTCCACCCCTCCCCTATCCGCAACAAATTTAGTGTAATATTGATAAAATAACAACTTGACAACGTTAATATTATTTTTTTTAAAAAAAAAGACGAGACATGCGGAATTTTGATATATATTTTTTTTTCTCGAGATCATCGACTACTAGTTTTTTTTAGCCTCTGTCTGAATGCAACCCCTATCTTCCGCAAGCCTTTTCATTCCCTTATAACTACCATAACTTAAACTGCTTAGCGTATTCCTTCCTTGGTCTCCCTCTTTACCCCTCACACACTTCCCTCTAATGCTAATTTTTTTTTTCCAAGACCCTCGTGTCTTCAAAACGTGGCTCTATTAATCCACCCCCACCTATTTTTTTAGTGAATATCTTCCATATTCTTCCGCTTTTCCCCCTATTCTGTTTAGAACATCCTGGTTAGTTACCCTATTCACCTCATCTCAATCTACTGTAGCACCACCACATTTCATCAGCTTCTATCCTTTTTCCTCCTTCACTTCAGTAAAAAAATATAAATTTTTTTTTTTGATTTCCGTATGTCGTAACCTGAGGATTGCTCCTTAAAAATAAACTACTACGTGTCGTATACGTAAAATATAAATTGATTCACTGTAAAAAAAAAATATTTGTATCGAGTTTTCTAAATATGGTGATCGGAAACACGGGAGAATTATACCGTTTTATAAACCACGACGAGAAAGTCCGTAAAAATTACTACCCGTTTAGGGAAAAATTGAAATACTGAATAAAAGTTAATTTTAAAGGTGTTTAGGAATTTCCGAAATTTTGAAAGGTTGGTAATAATTGAGTATGATATTATTTTTATAAGGTGAGGAAAATAATGGAATGTAATATAATAATAATAATAATAAAGAGGAGGTTTATAGGCGAGTAGGAGAAGCGACATAATAGGCAGCAGCAGCTTTAAGGCCAATATTTATGAAAGGTCCGCCCGTCATTAGCCCGGGGCCAGACTTTAATTTGCTGTTGCTGGCCGCAAGCAAACTGAATTAGAGAGGTTCTGCCAACGTGTACGCACGTGCGTTCACAGGAGAGGAAAGGGATAAACGGCCAGCCTCCACTGCACGTGACGTGACGTCATCCTCGCTTCACTCATTAAATCATACCAAGAAACTAAAAACGTCTTCAGTAGATTAAATACAATAAACAGCCAAAAACTTGGAACGAGAATAATTTTAATTCCAGAAAGATCTGGACCGATCCCAAATCTTGGGGACTGAACGTTTCTATTATTTCGGGCTTTTGATTATTTATTTGCAGGGTATAATATATTTTAAACCTGATTAAGCCGAATTTTATTTATTTATCAAACTTCTTCCATAATTAATAGAACACATGAAATTCATCTAATTTAATGTATCAAATGTATAATTATTAGATTAGTTTATTTCCCCCCCAAAAAAAATTCTTTTGCTCTTTACTTAGAGTATTCCTTTGGCTCTACTGTAATATCTTTGGAATGTTATAATTTTTTTGTGCATAGTTATTCAGTTAAACCTGAAGAGGCTCCAGATCAGGACCGAAACATGTTGTTACTTTTAAATTATAGTTTGTTATGTTTCATTAGTTTTTTTTGTGTTTTTTTTGGCCTTATTGAAATTTTAAAACTATAAAATATGTTTTGCCGAAACCTGTAGTTATTAATTATTTTATAGTTTATGTTTCACTATTTTTTTGTTTGTTTTTGGCCTTATTTAAAGTTTAAAACTATAAAATATGTTTTAACGAAACGTAGTTATTTTTCAATTTATAGTTTGTTATGTTTCACTAATTTTTTTGTTTATGTTTAGCCTTATTTAAAGTTTAAAACTATAAAATATGTTTTAATGAAACATGTAGTTATTTTTAAAATTATAGTTTGTTATGTTTCACTAATTTTTTTTGTTTGTGTTTAGCCTTATTTAACTTTAAAACTATAAAATATGTTTTACCGAAACATGTCATTATTTCTAAATTATAGTTTGTTATGTTTCACTATTTTTTTTGTTTGTGTTTAGCCTTATTTAACTTTAAAACTATAAAATATGTTTTACCGAAACATGTCATTATTTCTAAATTATAGTTTGTTATGTTTCACTATTTTTTTTGTTTGTTTTTGGCCTTATTTAAAGTTTAAAACTATAAAATATGTTTTACCGATTTTTAATTTATAGTTTGTTACGTTTCATTAATCTTTCGATTTTTTTGACCTTATTTAAACTTTAAAACTATAAAATATGTTTTAACGAAACATGTAGTTATTAATTATTTTATAGTTTATGTTTCACTAACATTTTTGTGTTTGTTTTTGGCCTTATTGAAATTTTAAAACTATAAAATATGTTTTAACGAAACATGTAGTTATTTTTAAAATTATAGTTTGTTATGTTTCACTATTTTTTTTTGTTTGTGTTTAGCCTTATTTAAACTTTAAAACTATAAAATATGTTTTGCCGAAACATATAATCATTTCTAAATTATAGTTTGTTATGTTTCACTATTTTTGTTTGTTTTTAGCCTTATTTAAACTATAAAATATGTTTTACCGAAACATGTAGTTAGTTCTAAATTATAGTTTATGTTTCACTAATTTTTATTTCATTTTTTGGCCTTATTTAAACTTTAAAACTATAAAATATGTTTTACCGAAACATGTAGTTATTTCTAAATTATAGTTTGTTATGTTTCACTATTTTTTTTGTTTGTTTTTGGCCTTATTTAACTATAAAACTATAAATTTTGTTTTACCGATTTTTTAAATTTATAGTTTGTTACGTTTCACTATTCTTTCAATTATTTTTTGGCCTTATTTAAAACTTAAAACTATAAAATATGTTTTGCTGGGAAGAAGGGGTTTTTTCCACCCGCCGTCTCGCCTCTGAGAATAAAGAACAAAAGGGGCTGCGACTGACACCTGGACTAACGTCGCCGTTTCGGAATGCCTGGGAATTTGGTGACTGGGTGGCGTGTTTTCCCCAAATAAACAACGGATATGATTGGAGGATATCCATCCCTGCCACCTTAGTGATAGGTGTCTGATAAGTGGGGACAAGGTTTTAAAGAGGCTGGCGGAGACAATTTTGAGGATTAGATTTTCGAGAGATCGTGAAATGGATGGAGAGAGGAGATAGAGATTTTGGAGAGATTTTGCAGTGGATTTAGGAGAGAGGCGATTGGTGAGGTGGCAGCGGCGACCATGCTTTGAGCAGTCCAGGAAGCAGGGAAGAAAGGCATTAGCAACAAGGAAAGGAAGACTTCGTGCTTATGTCGACCGGCCGCTTCAAGTTTGTTCAACAACACTGAAATAAATTACAGCGAGACGTGTACCGTTTATTTTTAAATTTATAGTTTGTTACGTTTCACTATTCTTTCAATTATTTTTTGGCCTTATTTAAAACTTAAAACTATAAAATATGTTTTACCGAAACATGTAGTTATTTTTAAATTTATACTTCGTTATGATTCACTAAATTATTTTTGATTGTTTTTGGTCTTTTTAAAGTTAAAAATATAATCCTTTATGGTTTCCAAAATGTCGCAGAAATTGTAATGTCAATAAACTTCAGTTTTTTTTACTTGCAAAATACTTCAGTGAGATTTATTTTAGAAGTCGGAATCAAGTAAATTTTATGGGTTTGTAGGTGTAACCCTCTCCTACCCCACAAAAATGCTATGAATAATTTCCCCATGCCTGAGTAATATATCATGTCTCTAGTGGAGGATCAAGTGGGTCCTTATTACCCAAGGAGCTTCTTACCAGATCCGATAATCAATCATTCCTGCTCCAACAAGTCCTCTATCCTTACCACACACAACAATTACCTTATAATACAACAACAACAGGACACACAAATACAACTAAATTTCTATAGAGTAGGAACCAGGACCGTGTATAATTGTGTTGTCATACTTCTTAATAAATTACAGTAAACTCTTAAGATTTCGTATAATCGCCAGAGGAAAAAAACAACAACAACATTTGAGTTGTCGAAGGACGAAGACAAAAGGAACGGGCATTTATTACGTATAAAAATTAATTATTTTTTCAGGCCAGTGTAAATGAAGTAAATAATATGAAATGCATTAAAAATGATACAAAAAACAAAAAAAATTTCAATTAATGAACTTTCCCGGTGAATAATTCGGATTAAATCTTCACGGTTAACCGACGGGGTTTAGTTTTTTTTTTTTTAAAAAAAAAGAACACAACGTTTCTGCAGCCATTTTCTGCCTGGTGTTTGGTTAACCGTGAAGATTTCATCCCAAATATATAAAATGTTTCCAAGTTACATGTTACGCACATAAATTATTTTTTTGGAGTGTCTTAATTTATTATTATATGAATTATATACACCATTTTAAATTTTTCATTCATTTATTTAATTTTTATTCATTATTTAATTTTTATTCATTATTTAATTTTTATTCATTATTTAATTTTTATTCATTATTTAATTTTTATTCATTATTTAACTTTTATTCATTATTTAATTTTTATTCTTTATTTTATTTATTATTCATCATTAATTTTTAGATATTATTAATTTTTTATTCATTTATTTAATTTTTAGTTCATTATTTTAATTCCTATTCATTTATTTAATATTTAATTCAATATTTTATTTTTTATTCATTATTTTATTTATTTTTTATTCATTATTTTATTTATTTTTTATTCATTACTTTAATTGTTCATTCATTATTTTAATTGTTCATTCACTATTTTAATTGTTCATTCATTATTTTAATTGTTCATTCATTATTTTAATTGTTCATTCATTATTTAAATTTTTTATTCATAATTAAATTTTTTATCATTATTTTCATTTTTTATTAATTATTTTAATTTTTTGTTCACTTATTAAATATATTGATTATTTAATTTTTTATTTTAGTATTTAATTTTTTGTTCATTATTTTATTTTTTGTTCATTATTTAATTTTTTGTTCATTATTTAACTTTTTATTCATTATTTTATTTTTATTCTTTATTTTATTTATTATTCATCATTTAATTTTTATATATTATTAATTTTTTATTCATTTATTTAATTTTTAGTTCATTATTTTAATTCCTATTCATTTATTTAATATTTAATTCAATATTTTATTTTTTGTTCATTATTTTAATTGTTCATTCATTATTTAAATTTTTTATTCATAATTAAATTTTTTATCATTATTTTCATTTTTTATTAATTATTTTCATTTTTTGTTCACTTATTAAATATATTGATTATTTAATTTTTTATTCATTATTTAATTTTTTGTTGATTATTTAGTTTTTTATTCATTATTTTATTTTTTGTTCATTATTTTATTTTTTCATTCATTATTTTAATTTTTCCTTCATTATTTACATTTTTTATTCATTATTTAATTTGTTATTCATTAATTAAATTTTTATTAATTATTTAATTTTTTAATCAATATTTTAATATTTTCTGTACTGGATAATTTATTGCACTAACTGATAATCGTAAAGACAAAAAAATTATATGAATAGAAAAGGAACCGTAACAGAAAAACGCTGGACTGTGTTGCAGAAATTCATCTTCAGAATAATTTCATCTGTTACTTTTCCATTAAATGAAAATTCCCCGATTTCGTATCCTCCTTGAAGTTCTCATATGAACCTCCGATCCTTGATGAAACTCTATACGTTTGTTTAAGTCGAGTCTTCACCTTTATTTTCCCAGCGTCAAAGTGTAGCTTTTAAGGGGTGAAATATTGACTTGCAAGGATCGGATGGCGCCATTACCTTGTAACCTTCCAGGACCTCCTTAAACTAACGAATTTCATATACATTTGAGTTGTTGAAGGACGAAGTCAAAAGGAACGCGGGACAAAGACAAATATATTTATTACGTATAAAAATTAATTATTTTTCAGGGCCAGTGTAAATGAAATAAATAAAATGAAATGCTTTAAAAATGATACAAAAAAATATATAAAATTAATGGACTTTCCCCGGTGAATAATTTCAGATGAAATATTGACGGATAAACCAAACGGGTCACGTTTTTTTTTTAAAAAAAAAACAACAACAGAACGTTTCTGCTTCCGTCTTCAGGCTAAAGACAATAACCACAGCCATCCATCCATATTCTTCTCTCGCAATTTCAGACAATGTTGCCCCTTTTTTTTCAAAAAAAAAGAACGAAAAAACTAGCTTTAGAAGATCACGAAAACAAAAGTGAATGCTAACATAAAAACTTTTTAAAAAAATTAATCAGAATAGTGATTTTTAAAAATATATATATTGTTCTAGTGACAGTGAAGGAAAAGAGTCGAGGTAAAATGAGTGAAAAAAAAATGTGGTGTTGCCCTGTGTTTTGGAAGTTACCAAAAACTAACCAAGTGTAGAAGAAAAATACGTTGTTCTGAAATTAGTAAATAATAGGCAACAGAGCATAAAGAAAACATTAAAATATATAGACTAAATTTAAGAGGGGGGAAAAAATTAGGGACAGCCGTGAATTGGGAAACAAATACAGTCGAAAGAAGCGGAATCACTTCCAATTGAAGGACAGTAAACACATAAAGCTAATTTAAGAAGAAAGACAAAAGTGGGAATAATAAATTAGTAAATAATAGGCATAAATATAGTATAAAAAAACATTAAAATATTAGTCTATTTAGTCTACTAAATTTAAAGGGGTGGGGGAAATAATAGGGACAGCCGTGAATTGGGGAACGAATATAGTCGAAAGAAGCGGAAATACTTCCAATTGAAGGACAGTAAACACATAAAGCTAATTTCAAAAGGAAAGACAAGAATGGGAAAAATAAAATATGTTGTTCTGAAATGAGTAAATTACAGGCATAAACATAGCATTAAAGAAAAAAATTAAAATATATAGACTTTCCATACTCCGTTTTAACTTTCTTTATCGCCCTGTTCTCTATATATATAAGTTAAAAAGCAAGGGCGACATTCTGCTGCTGCATCCTTGTCTTATTACATATATCTATAATTTAATTTTTTTAAATGATTCAGCAGAGGGAGGGGTTGTTTCCACATACACGACGAATTCAGCAGTTTGCAAGGTTGTTTAGTTAGTTAGTTAGTTACTCCGTCGTCCGCCGTTGGCGCAAGTGTCGTCATTTGACGTCGCAGACACGTTACAGTGTTGCCAAGTTTATTTTCTTAATAAGTTGGTTTGTGAGGAAGGGAAGAGAAGAGAATGGCGAGGTTCGTCCAGAGCCTCTAAAAGTTGTCTTCGCAATTACGTGTGGGTTTGTAGCCTGCCATATAGGCCGGATCCGACGCGAGGCGAGGCCATAACGGTTTATTGAGGGGGGGAAGAAGAAGAAGAAGCCTTCCCTCTATATTAATGTCGCTTCTGTCCTCGTAAAGCGATCGTTTCTTTCTCTGTAAGGAGACAGGAGCAGGGGATTTGCTCTGTATTGTGAGATGCTGGATATAACAAGGAAAACCTCTGCTCCCAATAAAAAACAAACAACAAATTTAAGTACGAGGTCTTTTCCCCCGGTCAATGGCATCATCATATATATATATATATTCCTCTCGGGTTTCCAACCGGGGTGAATGAGATTTTTTAACAATGACGTTTCGACGGCTTGCTCTTGCCGTCATCTTCAGTCACTGAAGTGTCAAATTTAATTTTACTTATTACGTAACATTAAAAATCCAATTTCTACATTATTTATTGCGTTATTCACCTTTTTGTGGAAATTACCCATTTAATTTTACTTAATTAGTAACATGAAAATTTAATTTCTACATTATTTATTTCGTTATTCACCTTTTTGTGGAAATTACCTATCTTATTTTACTTAGTTCATATCATGAAAAATTAATTTCTACGTTATTTACTTCATTATTTTCCGTTTTTTGTGGAAATTACCTATTTAATTTTACTTAATTCCAAACATGAAAATTTAATTTCTACATTATTAATTCCTTTATTAATCTTTTAGTGGAAATTTACTATTTAATTTTACTTAATTCGTAACAAGTAATTTAATTTCTGCATTATTTATTCTTACTATTTAATTTTACTTAATTCGTAACAAGTAATTTAATTTCTGCATTATTTATTCCATTCTTCATCTTTTTGTGGAAATAACCCATTTAATTTTCCTTAATTAGTAACATTAAAATTTAATGTCTACGTTATTTATTTCGTCATTCACTTTTTTATGGTAATTACCTATTTAATTTTACTTAATTCGTAACATGAAAATTTAATTTCTACATCATTATTTCCTTTATTCACCTTTTTGTGGAAATTACCTATTTAATTTTATTTAATTCTATTTTATGTAAAATATTCTCGCTTTATTGGCTGAGTTATTAATTTTTTTGAATTTAAGTAATTATTAGAATATAGAAAATAAATTTAATTAATTGCTGTACATATTTAATTTCACTTAATTCGAAACATGGAAATTAATTTCTACATTATTTATTTGGTTATTCACCTTTTCGTGGAAATTATCTACTTAATTTTAATTAATTCGTAACATGAAAATTTAATTTCTACATCATTATTTCCTTTATTCATCTTTTCGTGGAAATTTCCTATTTAATTTTACTTAATTCGAAACATGAAAATTTAATTTCTACATTATTTATTTCATTCTTCATCATTTTGCGGAAATTACCTATTTAATTTTACTTAATTATATTATATGTAAAATATTTTAGCTTAATTGGCTGATTTATTAATTTTCTTGAATTTAAATAATTATTAGAATATAGAAAATAAATTTAATTAATTGCTGTACATATTTAATTTTACTTAATTCGAAACATGAAATTTATTTTCTACATTATTTATTTCATTCTTCATCTTTTTGTGGAAACAACCCATTTAATTTTACTTAATTCGAAACATGGAAATTAATTTCTTCATTATTTATTTGGTTATTCACCTTTTCGTGGAAATTACCTACTTAATTTTAATTAATTCGTAACATTTAAATTTAATTTCTACATCATTTATTTCATTATTCATCTTTTCGTGGAAATTTCCTAATTAATTTCACTTAATTAGTAACATGAAAATTTAATTTCTACATTATTAATTCCTTTATTCACCTTTTTGTGGAAATTACCTATTTAATTTTACTTAATTATATTATATGTAAAATATTTTAGCTTAATTGGCTGATTTATTAATTCTCTTGAATTTAAATAATTATTAGAATATAAAAAATAAATTTAATTAATTGCTGTACATATTTAATTTTACTTAATTCGAAACATGAAAATTAATTTCTACATTATTTATATATATATCGTTCGTCAACCGCGTTCCCCGGGAGCAGCAGCCGTTTAGGAGCTGCATAGATTCTCTCTCTCTCTCTCTATCTCTCTTTTTGCTTTACCGACTGAGCCAATTTGATACTCGTAAATTAATATTTTTACTAAAACTTAATTTGATTTTAATTTCTTTTGGATTGCCACGATTTAGATCTTTATTCTCATCATAATTAAATGCAACATATTCAAATTAAATATACTCTTTTTTTATTATTTAACAATTCTTTGTTATAATAATATTTTTTTGCGGGGTAAACAAAGACTAAACACCACACTAGGAATGAAATACGTTTTAAGGACTTTCCTTCCCCTCCCTTCACCCTCCTCCCCTCCCTTTCAAATCCCCTTCTCCAGGCAAATTCCCTGTCACCGTCAGCCGTTTAATGGATTGATCGTCGTCGTCCTTTTCAGCCCCAAAACTGACCGAATCAGAGAAGCCACCAGATAAATTTTTGGGTGGAAGGGGAAGGAAAAAAAAAGGCACGAACGTATGAGGTTGTGAGGTTTTTGTGGAGGGGGAGGGGGAGGGGAGGGGGGAGGGAGGGGGAGGGGCGAGCACCAAAACCATTGGCTTTGCGTAAACTGATGATTTATTATCAAGCTGAACTGAAGCTATAAATAGACCTGTACATGTTTTAGGGGTTGTGTGAATAGTGAACGGGGGAATTTGAAAGGGTTGAAATAAATAGACTGAGCCAATCCGATTAAATGTTATAAACGAGTGCGCGTTACAGAAACTCCTGAAAATAACGTAGGTTCATCCAACTGTAGGAATTTCCTTTTATTATTCAAGCCACAAAATATGGCCTGCGGTTCTCTTAGGACCTTCCACCCTCCTCCTTATTCAGGGGAAGAGGAAGTTATTGGCCTGCCAATTCACGTGAAATCTGTGCTAAGAATCGTATTGAGTGTCCTGCTGCGCTTTTCCCTTTCCCTTTCCCCAGCCCCTCTATTCTCCATCCCCTGCTCATACCGTATTTATTTCGTAGTGGGACTCACCCCTAACCTCTCTCTCTGTCTGTCTGTCTGTCTGTCCGCCCTGCCTTCCCCTTGCATGTCACCGGGAGTGCATTAAAGATGTAAGAGATCGCTTGAATTATATATATATCAACCTCGCCGGGTTCCTTGCCATCCAAAATGATTTTATTGAATAAAATGTAAGGATTGTTTACAGAGGAGAGAGAGGGAGAGGGAGAGAGAGAGACTTCCTCAGGTGTCATTAGGTATGGCTTCTATGTTACTTTTTTTAAAATTTATATATTAAACAACATGGTTTAAAACATACAGTTGTAGCAATTCATCGTATTTATTATTTGAAAATTTATGAATTGCCAAGGATGGAATACGCCAAGCAGATTAAAGAGGGTGGATGTAGGTTATTGTAGTTAATGAGGTAATGAAAAGGTTTTGATCAAGCTGGATTAGAAGGAATGGTTGCATCAGGCGAATCGTAGAACTGAATACCATAACAACAACTACTTTAGTGTGATGTTGTGTTCCCCATTTGATGTACGGATTCGAAAGCAGTGCCCTGAAAGGGTAATGTAACAGGGTAATGTAACAGGGTAATGTAACAGGGTAATGTAACAGGGTAATGTAACAGGGTAATGTAACAGGGTAATGTAACAGGGTAATGTAACAGGGTAATGTAACAGGGTAATGTAACAGGGGAATGTAACAGGGGAATGTAACAGGGGAATGTAACAGGGGAATGTAACAGGGGAATGTAACAGGGGAATGTAACAGGGGAATGTAACAGGGTAATGTAACAGGGTAATGTAACAGGGTAATGTAACAGGGTAATGTAACAGGGTAATGTAACAGGGTAATGTAACAGGGGAATGTAACAGGGTAATGTAACAGGGGAACGTAACAGGGGAACGTAACAGGGGAACGTAACAGGGGAACGTAACAGGGTTATGTAACAGGGTTATGTAACAGGGTTATGTAACAGGGTTATGTAACAGGGTTATGTAACAGGGTTATGTAACAGGGGAATGTAACAGGGGAATGTAACAGGGGAATGTAACAGGGGAATGTAACAGGGGAATGTAACAGGGGAATGTAGCAGGGGAATGTAGCAGGGGAATGTAGCAGGGGAATGTAACAGGGGAATGTAGCAGGGGAATGTAACAGGGGGATGTAACAGGTGGATGTTACAGGTGGATGTTACAGGGGGATGTTACAGCGGGATGCAACAGCGGTAGGTATGTAACAGGGTGTGTTACAAGGGAATGTGACAGGGGAATGTGACAGGGCAATGTAACAGGGGAATGTAACAGGGGAATGTAACAGGGGAATGTAACAGGGGAATGTAACAGGGGAATGTAACAGGGGAATGTAACAGGGGAATGTAACAGGGGAATGTAACAGGAGAATGTAACAGGTGGATGTAACAGGTGGATGTAACAGGTGGATGTAACAGGTGGATGTAACAGGGGGATGTTACAGCGAGAGTTACAGCGGGAGTTACAGCGGGATGCAACAGCGGTATGTAACAGTGGGGTGTTACAGGGGGATGTAACAGGGGGATGTAACGGTGGGATGTAACAGGGGGATGTTACAGCGGGAGTTACAGCGGGATGCAACAGCGGTATGTAAGAGTGGGGTGTTACAGGGGGATGTCACGGTGGGATGTAACGAATGCAATTAGGTATTGACTTCGTAACGATTACATCCATGCAATGAATATTAATTGAGTGATATGTGGAAAAAAAAGCCCACCCAGAATGAGCTTCACACAGATAATGTTTGACGTATGGCGCGTTGTCCCGGGGTTAATTCCGTGCTCTATATTAATAGCCAATTTATATTCACAGTCCTACTATGGTCTATTTTTTAACCTGGAATAATACTCCCCCTTTTATTATTATTATTTTTTAATAAATTGCCTTTCACGTTCTGTTGTTAATACAACATTTATCCAATTGTGAACTTACGTGTATTTCTATTTATCAAAGCTAATTTCTATATATAATTGTCTGTTCTTTTTCATTTAACTGACAGGTTTATTCGAGTCTTTTTGTGAGTCTTTCGTCCAACTCCAGAATTAATTATATTTTTTAGTAATCTGTGCGGGGGTGAACCGTGTTGGACATCAACATTTGTCATAGCGAAACTTTGCTATTTTTAGGGATGTGTTTTGTTGTTATGTTTCCAGCCCTGGTCTAGTCTGCTGAGCGTGCAATGTTACCCTGTAAACATTTGTCCCGCAGCGGAAACTGAATTAATCTTATTGACCAGAGCAATACAGGATAAACAGAGTTCATATTTCACCGTGAATATGGACGAGTTAAAGTAAACAGAGGGTGGGTGGGGGGCGGCTCATGACGTAGTTATTCTCTGGAGGTTGGTTGCCTTGAAGGTCTCTCGCATTGTTCCGAGGGAGAATTACACAGTGTTTAATTGTGGAAAGGTCAAGTACCTAGAATTACCGTCCTCCGTTGTTGAGTAACAAACCAACCCTTAAACCCCTAACAACCCACACCCCATTAACGTAATTATGACGTCCTTCCGTAGAAATTAATTAATGTTTTAATTGGGGGAAGATTATCCAGAGTTCCCGATTTATATTCTCGGTAATTAAGCAAAAGCCTACCTGGAGGCTCCGAGGAGGAGGCGGCAACGTTAGTAACACTGATTAGTTTCATTAAAAAAAATATTCTTTTCTAACAATATTTTCTAACGAGCGATAGAGGAATGTTTAAACAGAATATAGGAAAGGAAATCATACTGCACGGACAAGAAATAAAAACCTTACGCTTTACAGAAAATATTCTTGTATTAGGGGGAGTCAGAAGGAGACTTGGAAACTGGCATGGCATGAACGTTGTCCTGGAGAAAAGGGTACAACGTGAATAGAGGGGGAAAACCGAGGTTGATGATGGAGTGTAGTAGTATGTGGGGGAAAATAGTGGAATTACAAAGGCTGTTAGATTAGGGGGAGAAGTTAGGATATTTAGAAGGGAAGTTAAGAGGAATCCTGCTACTAGAGTAGGATAGGCGAGGAAAGATTTCCCATAGCACCACTGATTTATAAAGGCTTCTATTCTTTTCCTTTCCCGCAAGTCTTATCGTCAACGTTTCGCACCCCACATATATATAACATCGTCACGCTCCATACCAACATTTTTAATAATGATTTCCTAATATTCACACTTATATTAGCCGTAAGTAAATTCCTCTTCCTTTCTATCCTGTGCTGCTATCCTACTCTAGTTATTTTATCCTTTCAATGTGGCTCAATTCCTTAACTTCCTTCACGTAATATCCCTTTCCCAATCTAACAGCCCTTTGTTATTCCACTGTTTCCCCATACTACACTCCATTACCTTAGATTTTTCCCTATATTAATCCTCATATTGTACTCTTTCTCCAGGACCACGTTCATGCCATTTACTATGGTTTCCAAGTTTTCTTCTGAATCCCCCTAATACTACAATATTCACCAAGAAGCTTAAAGGTTTCTTTTTTATTTCTTGTCGTTGCAGTATGATTTCCCCTTTTTTCCCCACTATAAATTTTCTAACTTTCTTCTTCATCATCGCCTGTTCTATATATAAGGACTTGTCTCTCACTCCTTTCTTGATTATTTCTTTCTTTTTCTCCCACTGATCTTCTATTCTAATTA
The DNA here is from genome assembly GCA_034510155.1 of Eucriotettix oculatus. Taxonomy (NCBI): domain Eukaryota; kingdom Metazoa; phylum Arthropoda; class Insecta; order Orthoptera; family Tetrigidae; genus Eucriotettix; species Eucriotettix oculatus. The sequence goes on from CM067378.1 coordinate 123,330,107, forward strand.
CTACTACTGCTGCTTCCTGTCTTCTGTAGAGGTTTTTATTTCTTGTCCTTGCAGTATGATTTCCCCCCTTTTTTCTCCCCCCACTATAACTTTTCTAACTTTCTTCTTCATCATCGCCTGTTCTATTTATAATCTGAAGAGCATGGACTTGCGTCTCTCTCCTCCTTTCTTGATTATTCCTTTCTTTTTCTCCCACTGATCTTCTATCCTAATTACTACTGCTGCTGCTGCTGCTTCCTGTCTTCTGCGTGCGGAGGTTATTATTTTTTTTTCCCCGCTTGTAAACCGTGACATGTAGTAGAATAATATTATTATTATTAAAGATCGCAGGTTTTCCCGGTGAATAAACATTTCACTTGAGGACGATGTGCAGAGTAGCGGCAGCCATCGAAACGTCATCGTGGCGTAAAACTCCCAATTTTAACCCCTCAGGGGGGTGGAAACCAACCCAAGAATTTATTTATTCAATATTATTCTTGTAATTAAAAATTTTTTATTACTATGGATCATAGGAGGAAATTGCGGAGGGAAGTTGTTTTTAATTGTAATTTAATATATATATTTTTTTTGATAATTCAGTTCTGTTTCGTCGACTTTGGTGCTTAGTTTTGTCCTCTGAATATTTCCCCCCCCCCTTTCCCCCTCTATGTGAGTGATTGATGGTGACCCTCGAGCAGCAGCAGCAGCAGCAGCAAGTGATTTTGGTGAAGAAAGAAACACACGTGTCCCTTAGCGGAGGAATGAGTAAGCAAGGAAGGAAGCCGAGAACAGACTCATTTGTCCGTCCTAGCTGAGGGGCGGCAAAGTACAGCTTGTAACAAGCTCGAGCAACATTTTAAGCCCCTCTGCGGCATCATTAAAAATCTTGAGCTTGCGTCGTCGGGGGCGGAGGAGAAGGCGGAGGCGGCGGAGAAGGCCAGAGCAAACACGCGGACTTGGGAGGCCTTTTGTTGGCGTAATTGGAGGCGGAGGAGACGGAGGTGGAGGTGGAAGAGGAGGTGGAGGCAGGTATCGACGGCAGCGCCAAGGCCGATTAACGGCTGTAATTGATCGCCGGGGGAGCTTAATTATTGCGAGTAGGCATTAAAAATTCAACAGTGGAAGAAGAGGAGAAGACGAAGACGACGACTCAAGGACACTTTGGGGAAGGAAAGGAGGGTGATACGGTAAGTCATCAAGTCTATGTGGGGGGAGGGAAGTGGAAATACTTGTCTTCAAGCACGGTGAAGCATACAGCGAATTATAGAAGGAAGACGAGAATAGGGGATCCAGGACATCCAGCCGGGCGGGTACACTAACCAACTGAGCTAGCTAAGCCGTGTCGACGTCGACTAGCCAGGACTTGACTTAACAACACCTAAGCCAGGGCTTCACCCACCTACCAATTCACCGATCACAATCCTCACGACGTCCTAATTCCAGGAAAATTCGTGAAGAAGAAGAACATTACGCGCGTATACTGATCGACCACAGGTGCATTGAATTCTAAACTAATTTAGTGGGGGGAATTCTCAATATAAGCCCAGTAATGCATATAGTTAAAATTTTTTTTTTTAGATGGAAGACGAGAATGGAACAAAAAAAATGTCAACCGGGGACCAGACACTCGAACCCAGGGACATCCAGCCGGGTTGGTGGGACTCTACCCACTGAGCTAACCCGAGTCCACGTCCAAGGACCAATTGAAACATCTCCCGTAAACATCAGCTACGTCACTTCTACCAATTAACTAATCACATCCTCCACGTAATTTTCCCTATTATTAGAAGTGGACCCTGAGTAAAGTAGACTAAATTTACTACTAAAGTCTCTTAGAATATTTTTTTCTTTACTTTGGGTTTAGCTAGGGGAAAATAAAATTCATTAAATTTAAATATCTTGATTATTTCCCACCCCCCTTTTGTCACGTAGAAAACTATTTCTTCTTTTTAGAAGAAAGACGAGAATGGAAAAAAAATTTCAACCGGCGACCAGGGACTCGAACCCAGGGAAATCCAGCCGGGCGGGTACTCTAACCAACTGAGCTAACCAGAGACCACGTCCAAGGACCAATTGAAACATCTCTCCATCCTCTCCCATAAACGTCAGCTACGTCTCTTCTACAAATTAACTAATCACAGCCTCCACACGTAATAATTAGGCTGGACCCTGAATAAAGTAGATAAAAATTTACTACTAAAGTCTCTTACTATATTATTTACTTTCTTTTTTTGGATACAGCTGGGGAAAATAAAATTCATTAAATTTAAATATCGTTGATTATTTTTCCCTCCCTTGTCACGTTAAAAGAAATATTTCCTTTTTTTCCCCCTTTTTTTTAGAAGAAAGACGAGAATGGGGGGAAAAAAGGTCAACCGAGCCCATGACATCCATCCGGGTTAGGAGGGACTCTACCCACTGAGCTAACCCTAGTCCACGTCCAAGGACCAATTGAAACATCTCCCGTAAACATCAGCTACGTCTCTTCTACATATTAACTAATCACAGCCTCCACACGTAATAATTAGGCTGGACCCTGAATAAAGTAGATTAAATTTACTACTAAAGTCTCTTACTATATTATTTACTTTTTTTTTGGATACAGCTGGGGAAAATAAAATTCATTAAATTTAAATATCGTTGATTATTTTTCCCTCCCTTGTCACGTTAAAAGAAATATTTCCTTTTTGTTTCCTTCTTTTAGAATAAAGACGAGAATGGGGGGGAAAAAGGGTCAAGCGAGGGACCTCCAGGACATCCAGCCAGAAGGTGGTTGTAGGGACTCTACCCACTGAGCTAACCCTAGTCCACGTCCAAGGACCAATTCAAACATCTCCCGTAAACATCAGCTACGTCACTTCTACCAATTCCCTTATTATAACAGCCTCCACGTAAATTCCCTATAATTAGGGGGTGCGAAGTTATATGGACCCTGATTAAATTAACTACTAAAGTCTCATGAAATATTATTTTCTTTGGTTTTGGTTCAGATTGGGGAAAAATAAAAATTCATTAAATTTAAATATCATTGATAATTTTTTTTCCCCGTTGTTTTTATGAGTCACGTAATAAAAACTATTTCATTGTTTTCTTTATTTTTAGAAGAAATGGGGGTAAAAGAGTCAACCGGGGACCTCCGGGACATCCAGCCCGGTTAGGAGGGACTCTACCCACTGAGCTAACCCGAGTCCACGTCCAAGGACCAATTCAAACATCTCCCGTAAACATGAGCTACGTCTCTTCTACCAATTCCCTAATCACATCCTCCACGTAATTTTCCCTATTATTAGAAGTGGACCCCGAGTAAAGTAGACTAAATTTACTACTAAAGTCTCTTAGAATATTTTTTTCTTTACTTTGGGTTTAGCTAGGGGAAAATAAAATTCATTAAATTTAAATTTCTTGATTATTTTCCCCTCCCCCCCCCTTTGTCACGTAGAAAACTATTTCTTTTTTTTAGAAGAAAGACGAGAATGGAAAAAAAAATTTCAACCGGCGACCAGGGACTCGAACCCAGGGACATCCAGCACCGGTTAGGAGGGACTCTACCCACTGAGCTAACCCGAGTCCACGCCCCTTAAACATCAGCTACGTCTCTTCTACCAATTAACTAATCACAGCCTCCACACGTAATAATTAGGCTGGACCCTGAATAAAGTAGATTAAATTTACTACTAAAGTCTCTTACTATATTATTTACTTTTTTTTTTGGATACAGCTGGGGAAAATAAAATTCATTAAATTTAAATATCGTTGATTATTTCCCCCTCCCTTGTCACGTTAAAAGAAATATTTCCCTTTTTTTTCCCTTTTTTTTAGAAGAAAGACGAGAATGGAAAAAAAATTTCAACTGGCGACCAGGGACTCGAACCCAGGGAAATCCAGCCGGGCGGGTACTCTAACCAACTGAGCTAACCCGAGTCCACGTCCAAGGACCAATTGAAACATCTCTCCATCCTCTCCCATAAACGTCAGCTACGTCTCTTCTACCAATTCACTAATCACAGCCTCCACACGTAATAATTAGGGCTGGAACCTGAATAAAGTAGATTAAATTTACTACTAAAGTCTCTTGACTATATTATTACTTTCTTTTTTTGGATACAGATTGAGGAAAAATAAAAATTCATTAAATTTAAATATCGTTGATTATTTCCCCCTCCCTTGTCACGTTAAAAGAAATATTTCCGTTTTTTTTCCCTTTTTTTAGAAGAAAGACGAGAATGGTAAAAAAAAAGTGTCAACCAGGGACTCGAACCCAGGACAACCAGCCGGGTGGGACTCTACCCACTGAGCTAACCCGAGTCCACGTCCAAGGACCAATTCAAACATCTCCCGTAAACATCAGCTACGTCACTTCTACCAATTCCCTAATCACATCCTCCACGTAATTTTCCCTATAATTAGAAGTGGACCCCGAGTAAAGTAGACTAAATTTACTACTAAAGTCTCTTAGAATATTTTTTTCTTTACTTTGGGTTTAGCTAGGGGAGAATAAAATTCATTAAATTTAAATATCGTTGATTATTTCCCCCCCCCCTTGTTCTTATCAGTGACGTAATAAAAACTATTTCCATTTTGTTTCCTTCTTTTAGAATAAAGACGAGAATGGTAAAAAAGTGTCAACCGAGGACCTCCAGGACATCCAGCCAGAAGGTGGTTGTAGGGACTCTACCCACTGAGCTAACCCTAGTCCACGTCCAAGGACCAATTCAATCATCTCCCGTAAACATCAGCTACGTCTCTTCTACAAATTAACTAATCACAGCCTCCACGTAATAATTAGGCTGGACCCTGAATAAAGTAGATTAAATTTACTTCTAAAGTCTCTTACAATATTATTTTTTTTTGGTTTGGGTTCAGCTAAGGGAAAATAAAATTCATCAATATCAGGATTATATGGCGATTTTTGGGGCTGCTGCGCCAAGTTGGTGTTGTTGTTGTTTTGGCGTTTCTTACCGACGTTTCGCTCGGAGGCATGAGATATATATATATATATATAAATGCGATGACGTCATTTTAATCTGTCTGCGGAACATGCCATGGTCACGAACTACAAAATTTAACCTACAGAATGCGGAAATAATAGCTAAGGGGGTGGAGGAACAGGAAAGCCCCGAGAAGGCATCGAAATATTTGAGTGTCCCCCCAACATTTTCAATAAGGAAAACGGTTACCGACCAGCAAACATGCCTCAGGGAAACAGAACAGGTAAAGGAAAACATCGAGTTAACTGCAACGTCCAAACGATATATAAATATAAGCCGCACTGTGGTTGTTCACAAAGAGCAACAGCCTTGAAAATGCTCGGTGCCTCTGAGCGAAACGTCGACAAGAACGACAAAACAACAACAACAACAACAACAACGTGGCCCAGCAGTCCCAAAAAAAAACGCTCTATAATCCTGATATTAATACGACCACGAAAACAATCAGTAGTTTAAAATTCATTAAATTTAAATATCGTTGATAATTTTTACCCCCTTGTTTTTATCAGTCAGGTAATTCAAAACTATTTCCTTTTTTAGAAGAAAAACAAGAACGGGAAAATGTCAACCGGGGCCCAGGGGAACGAACCCCAGGATATCCATCCAGCCAGCCGGGCGGTCGGGTGCTCCTACCAACTGAGCTAGCTTAATCAGAGTCGACGTCGACTAGCCAGGACTTGACTTAACAACACCTAAGCCAGGGCTTCACCTACCTACCAATTCACTGATCACAATCCTCACGTCGTCACAATTCCAGGAAAATACGTGAAAACGGACATTTCGTGCGTAAACTGATCAAAGGTGCATTGAATTCTAAACCAATTTAATGGGGGAATGCTCAATATAAGCCCAGTAATGCATATAGTTTAAAAAAAAATTTTTTTTTATAAATGGAAGACGAGAATGGGAAAAAAAAATGTCAACCGGGGCCGAGACATGAAAACGCGACGTTTCGACGACCAAGTTCTCTGTCGTCATCTTCAGGCTCTGCACACCCCGAAGGGGGGGGGGAAACCCCGAGAACTGTTTCTGCATCAAGTAAACCCATGGGAAAAGCCTGAACTCACTCATTATTTATTAATATATATATATATACAAAATTATAATAGCCACGTCATACTCAAATTATACTGAATTCGGCCCTAAAAAGGAAAAAAAACAGGGGCAGCCATTTTTTAAATGTGACACAATTTTTTTAAATAAAAATTAGTTTTCGAAACGCGTGAACAAACACAATGAAACGTCATAATTTTTGTTGTTGTTGTTGTTGCCAGACTGATTGCTGCAGCGTCCAATAACGGAAGATTATTTTTTTTTGGCCCGGAGCCTTTATTGATTTACGGTAACCCTATTAAGGGGACGGAACTAATTTAGTGAAAGCATCGGTGACGTGTGTGTGTGTGTGTGTGTGTGTAAGTCGCAATATGTAGGTCAAACAATAGACCCTCGGGCTATGGCAGCCATTAGCCAACAAAACCCACGTCCCAAATATTCGCACAGCTTCATCGAATTATTAGAGGGGGAGGGAGGGGGAGGAGGAGGAGTGGACCAGGCAGACAGGCAGGCAACTTTGCCGCTATAAATGTTGACATCTGGAATCACGCCCGTGAATTAACTCTGCAATTGGAGGGCGGGGATGAGGGAGGAAAGGGGCTTTATTACATTTGCTCGCACCTGCCACTTGTTTGTCTCTCTCAGTCCACCTCGATGACGTCATCCACCTCGATGACGTCATCGCTGATGCGGCTCAAATATTAGAATACATCTTTTTAAAAAAAATTATCGCAAGGCTTCAGCAGTTCGCGGTTAATCCAACAAGGAACACCATGAAACTAGAGTTTATTACGTCTTTTCATAAATATATATATAAAACACTTTATTACGATTTTGTAATTATTTTCAATAACCTAATTTTGTCCCCTACCAAGGATCAGACTCATAAATTATTTATCAACAATTATTATGCATACGATACACGATTAATTTAAACTTTCCCACTTGAGTAACAAGAATTTTTAAATATTAAACTTAAATACGTTTCGTCCCTCCATTCAGACATCTTCACGTATTAAAAAAATTATCTTTATTTTAGTATAGCTATAGATGTTATCATGAGAAAGAAGCCGGATGTTACGGAGGTAATTTCTCCACACGCGAGGTAAAAAAAATGAAATGTGGAGCTTATGGAGATGAAATTTTAATTTAAATATTAAACTTAACGACGTTTCGTCCCTCCTTTGAGACTTCTTCACGTATAAAAAATTATATATTTATTTTAGTATAGCTATAGATGTTACCATGAGAAACCAGGATGTTAGGAAGGTAATATCTACACACGCGAGGTAAAAAAAAAGAAATGTGCAGCTTATGGAGATAATATTGTATTTAAATATTAAACTTAACGACGTTTCGTCCCTCCTTTGAGACTTCTTCACGTATAAAAAATTATATATTTATTTTAGTATAGCTATAGATGTTACCATGAGAAATCCGGATGTTAGGGAAGTAATATTTCCACACGATTTAAAAATATTTGTAGCTTATGGAGATGATATTTTATTTAAATATTAAACTTAACGACGTTTCGTCCCTCCTTTGAGACTTCTTCACGTATAAAAAATTATATATTTATTTTAGTATAGCTATAGATGTTATCATGAGAAAGAAGCCGGATGTTAGGGAAGTAATATTTCCACACGATTTAAAAATATTTGTAGCTTATGGAGATGATATTTTATTTAAATATTAAACTTAACGACGTTTCGTCCCTCTTTTCAGACTTTGTCACGTAGAAAAATTTATATTTATTTTAGTATAGCTATATTAAGGAGAAAGCCGGATGTTAAGGAGGTAATAACTCCACACGAGTTTTAAAAAAAAATGTGCAGCTTATGGAGACGATATTTTAAATTAACAGCCGGAAATAATGCAGCATTAATTGAAACGTTCTAAAAAAATCTTAAAGAAGAATCCCATTTATATGTAATAATCATAAACAATCGTAATTCTAAGTATTTTAAGATGTAAACAATAAGATACGAAGAACAGAAAAAATTTTTTATCAATTGGAGAAGGCACATACGGAGGTGTTGAATCCATAGTATGTGGGATCCATAGTAAACGGAAACAGTGTGATTGAGGAAGAGATTAGAAGTAGGGTAATAAACACTATTAGGCTTAGAAAAAAAAATTACTATCAAAACGTCTGATTTATGGAACCTTAATAGGAACAATCATCAATCACACACATGCTGCTGGAACAAAACTCAAAGACAGTCAGATGCAAAGATTAACGATCTTTTGAGAGGAAAACAGAATTGTTCCAATTAAACAAGATGATGGTACTTGGAGAATAAGAGGCAATGATAACTTAAACGAACTTATAAAGTAGAAAAATAAATAAATAAATATATATATATATAATCAACCATATTAGAGCACTACGTTTAAATTGGGATGGACACGTTTGCCGAAAGAACGGAAAGAGTGTGGTGAAGAAAAATTTACTGTTGGAGTCCATTACTGACCAGGACTAAAGGAAGACCGAAGACAGGATGGAAAGATGACGTCCAAAAAGGATCTAAGAAACGGATTGGACTCAGAAAGAAAAGGGTAGAAAAGACAAGACAATTAGACAATAATGTTGTAGCGCCTGAAAAGATGACGGAGATGAAGAAACTATACTACGTTTCGTCCCTCCTTTGAGACTTCTTCACGTATAAAAAAATTCTCTGTTGATGGACTTCTTCACGACTCCATTCTGCCGAAATTGTCATGTGGAGAGAGAGAGAATGAGAGAAAAGAGAGAGAGAGAGAGAGAAGAGAGAAAGAGAAAAGAGATAGAAAAGAGAGAGAGAAAAGAGAGAGAGAAAAGAGAGAGAGAAAAGAGAGAGAGAGAAAAGAGAGAGAGAGAAAAGAGAGAGAGAAAAGAGAGAGAGAAAAGAGAGAGAGAAAAGAGAGAGAGAAAAGAGAGAGAGAAAAGAGAGAGAGAGAAAAGAGAGAGAGAAAAGAGAGAGAGAAAAGAGAGAGAGAAAAGAGAGAAGAGAGAGAGAAAAGAGAGAGAGAGAAAAGAGAGAGAGAAAAGAGAGAGAGAGAAAAGAGAGAGAGAGAAAAGAGAGAGAGAGAAAAGAGAGAGAGAAAAGAGAGAGAGAGAAAAGAGAGAGAGAGAAAAGAGAGAGAGAGAAAAGAGAAGAGAGAGAGAGAAAAGAGAGAGAGAGAAAAGAGAGAGAGAAAAGAGAGAGAGAGAGAGAAAAGAGAGAGAGAGAAAAGAGAGAGAGAGAAAAGAGAGAGAGAAAAGAGAGAGAAAAGAGAGAGAGGGAAAAGAGAGAGAGAGAAAAGAGAGACAGAGAGAGAGAGAGAGAGAGAGGGTGGGTCCAGGAGCACCTTTTTTTATACCTCAATAAATCTCAAATGCTAGACTAAATTAAGTGTAGTACAGTATTTAAATACATATCCCTACCCTATTTGCCTTCATGAATGACTCTTCTTCCTCCATAATTTATTTGTGTAATCTTCAAATGCCTTAATGGTTAATTTTCTACACAATTATGTTTAATATCTGACATGGAAAATTCCCCATTTGTACAATAAACAGACAAATTTAACCCTCGTGTGTGATTTGAGGCACACGATTAAACCTCCGCCGCCGCAGCAGTTTAATTAAGATCTACGTTGACGTACGTGATAATTTGTTGGTTTTATTTTCATCGTGACGTGAAACCTAATTATAAAGGATTAAAACGTGAAAATCCGTCTTTCATAATTTTGAAAATATTAAAGCGGGGGGGTGGATTATTACAGGCCGTCATTTTAATTTTGGTGACGTGACGAGGCAATAATATTACTCATGACAGGGTTAACTTGCCTCAGAGGTTAGTTAGCTCATTCCATAAATATAGTGATAAAGAAATATATATATATATATACATAGATAAGTAAATAAATATAGATAAATATATAATAAATAATATGTATATATAAATGAATATATATACAGATAAATTAATATATATAGAGATAAATAAATATATAGATAAATAAATACATAGAGATAAATAAATAAATATATATAAAGTGATAAATAAATAAATATATATAGAAAGGTAAATAAGAGAGAGATAAATAAGACAGAGAGAGATAAATAAATAAATATAGGTAGATCAATAAATAAATAAATATAGATAGTTCAATAAATACATATTGATGGATCAATAAATACATATTGATGGATCAATAAATACATATTGATGGATCAATAAATAAATATAGATAGATAAATAAATATATATTGATAGATAAATAAATAATTTAAGATTCAAACTTAACTTTATATTTAGATGCAACTTAATATTCTAACGTAATATAAGGTTCAAACTTAATTTAAGGTTCAAACTTAATTTAAGGTTCAAACTTAATTTAAGGTTCAAACTTAATTTAAGGTTCAAACATAATTTAAGGTTCAAACTTAATTTAAGGTTCAAACTTAATTTAAGGTTCAAACTTAATTTAAGGTTCAAACTTAATTTAAGGTTCAAACTTAATTTAAGGTTCAAACTTAATTTAAGGTTCAAACATAATTTAAGGTTCAAACATAATTTAAGGTTCAAACATAATTTAAGGTTCAAACATAATTTAAGGTTCAAACATAATTTAAGGTTCAAACATAATTTAAGGTTCAAACATAATTTAAGGTTCAAACTTAATTTAAGGTTCAAACTTAATTTAAGGTTCAAACATAATTTAAGGTTCAAACATAATTTAAGGTTCAAACATAATTTAAGGTTCAAACTTAATTTAAGGTTCAAACATAATTTAAGGTTCAAACATAATTTAAGGTTCAAACATAATTTAAGGTTCAAACATAATTTAAGGTTCAAACATAATTTAAGGTTCAAACTTAATTTAAGGTTCAAACATAATTTAAGGTTCAAACATAATTTAAGGTTCAAACTTCATTTAAGGTTCAAACTTAATTTAAGGTTCAAACTTAATTTAAGGTTCAAACTTAATTTAAGGTTCAAACTTAATTTAAGGTTCAAACTTAATTTAAGGTTCAAACTTAATTTAAGGTTCAAACTTAATTTAAGGTTCAAACTTAATTTAAGGTTCAAACATAATTTAAGGTTCAAACTTAATTTAATGCTCAAACATAATTTTATGTCTATGTTTAAATCAACAAAACTGAAGACAAAAAGTCCTCCACACTGTTCTCTCTTCCTCTATTCTGTTTAGGATTTCCTCGTTAGTTATTCTATCCATTTCTCCATTTCATTCTCCTACAGCACAACGTTTCTAAGGCTTCTATTCTTTTCAATTATCAAAGTTAAAAAGGCATTTTTCCATGTTGTAGCTATTTAGTTATGTATGAGATAAAAATTTGGAAGTATTTGGTCCTGTGTTTTTTTTTAATTCTACTCCCCTCATTTTTTCAATGCAATTCAAAATATTGTTTAACATCACCTGAATTAATAACAATCTCCTTTATAATCTACTGTAGAAAGTGTATTTTTAATCTAATGCTTCTACGGCTGTTATCGACAACATTTCCCTTGACTGTGTGTGTGTGTGAAATCTTTTACGACCCCCTGATTAAACTGTGCCTTTAAATTCGTAAGCGGTCAGCGTGTGATTAATTATTAGAGGGAGGAAAATCTGGGTCGCAGTAAAATGGTTTCGCCGTCGCTTTAATGACCTATTAAAGGCTCGACACAACGGTTCTGTCTGCTTCCTCTGGTGACGACGAGACTGGCGCATAAATGTTACAGGGGAACATTTCCCCCTCCCCTCTCCTCTTCCCCTCCCGCGCATCACATACGGCTAAAGTGCGCCCTCGTTAATTGGGGTTGAAACGAGCACGAATAACTAACAGACTAAATCAATTATTATTGTTAAACCAGGAAACCGTCGCTATTTTCCCCCGGGGATAACTAAAATACTCAGGTTATAGGGAATATGGAAGAGGAAATTATATTGGAAGGAGAAGAAATAAAAAAAACCTTACGCTTTTCCGATGATGCAGTAATATCAGGAAAGTCGGAAGACATCTTGGAAATAAATAGCACGAACGTGATCCTGGACATGATTAACAGAAAGGGGAAAACCTAGGTTTTGAATAAGGACTGTGAAAAACCGAAAAATAAAGGTTTTCTGTTTTTTATTTTTGGAAATTGATTAAATAAAAGAATACAATCGTTTTAATTACCAATTAATGTAACACAACTAAATCAATTATCATTTAACCAGGAAACCGTCGCAATTTTTCCCCCGGGGATAACTAAAATACTCAGATTATAGGGAATATGGAAGAGGAAATTATATTGGAAGGAGAAGAAATATAAAAAAAACCTTACACGCTTTTCCGATGATGCAGTAATATCAGGAGAGTCGGAAGACATCTTGGAAATAAATGGCGCGAACGTGGTTCTGAAGAGGAAGAAGAGTTTAATATGAAGATAATTAGAAGGGGAAAACCTAAGGTTTTAAATAAAGACTGTTGCGAACCGAAAAAAAGGTTTTTCTTTTTTTTTAGGAAAATTGATTAAATAAAACAATACAATCTTTTTAATTGCCAATTAATGTAACACAACACTACTATTAAATAGTAATGAAATTAATATAATTTACGGTTAAACAAAAGTAACTAATTAAATTTGCGACATATATATTTTAATGTATCTTAGTCCCAAAAGGTATTAAAGCTTTTACCCGCCCAAATAAAACTTTAAATATATAGATCCGAGTCTTGCTACAGTATAAAAATAATTAAAGAAAGCCTTAAAACAAAATCTTAGGTATAAAATAACTAAAAATCCTAAACAAGTCAAAATAAATTTATTAAAAAAATTAACTGAGTCTGACTTTTAGTAAAGTACAAGAACAATTAAATATATAGCCAAAAAGCTAAAACCAAAAAAGGAAAAAAACTTCGTTGAGTGTCACTCTTAATAGACTACAAAAAAAAACCATGAACTGTGACCAACAAAGCGTAAGGAAAAATGTATTAATTAAAATAATAATTAGAACAAAACCTCAAAATTCAAAAGCAAAGAAAAAAAATAGAAAGCTTCATCTCAATATTTATAATTTATCAATATGTTACATACGTGTAGGAAAAAAAAATCCGCTACATAAGAATTTATTCTAAATTTTTAAATACGATAGAATCAGTTAATGTAGAATTTCTACGTCACACATTTTTTTTTTTAAAAAAAATTATCTTAATGTTTAATTTGGATTAAAGTCAAACAATTTTAAAAAAAAAATACAGGAGAAGTTAGGTTTTACGATTTTTTGAAAGAAGCGAAAAAAAACTATTTTACTTTGCAAAGTATATGGAAAATAAGGAGAGAAAAAAATTAAAACATAAGGATTAATAGAGAGAAAAGCAAGGTGATGAAGTTACGCAACCTATCATTTTATGTCTTCTCTTGGTCAAGAGATGGCGCGATGAAGCAAGTTGAAACTAAATATGGGGAAAGGAAACATACTGCGAGGAGAAATTAGAGTGTTAGGGGAGTCAGAAGGAGACCTGGAAACCATGCAATCAATAAGTGGCACGAACGTGGACCTGGAGAGGAAAAAGTTCACTATGAAGATTAATAGAAAAGGAAAACCAAGGTAATGGAGTGTAGTATGGGGAAACAGTGAAATAATAAAGGTTGTTAGATTGGGAAAGGATATTTTGAAGAAAATATTGTATTACGTTTGACTGATTCGTATATCACAATTTGGATGTTGTAGAAATAGGGGGGGGGGAGCGACATATTTAGGGTACATCCGCCCCCGCCTCCCTCCCAATCATCCTTTATTTGCAAGTGTTTAAGTTTTCCCACCCTCGACTTCCTTTTCCCTGCCGTCGTAAAAGGAGCGACTTGAAGTTGAGAAGTTAAGTTGAGCGCTTTTCTGGCAACAGCCGGGAATTCCCCAGGGATCACGATCCCAGTTGCTTCTCTTACACCACTTCCCCTTAGCCCTTAATTGTCTGGAAAGTCCTTCGGGGCGGCGCTGGTGAGGAGGAGGGAAAGAAAAGAGTCCGCATCTGTCCCGCCTCGGAAACTGCACACTCTCAGCACGTGATAAATGACTACGGAGTGATAAGGGAGAGGTTGTTGTTGTTGTTGTTGCTTTGAATCCACGTAATTAAGGGTTGGGACGACGAGATGTGCCGCAGAATAACAAAAGTCTGCTTTTATAGGTGGCAACAACGTCTCCTTCAAAGCGGAAAACTCCAATTCTGATCCTTGTCGCCCCTATTTATCCGATAAAAATCATACTGGCCAATCATCTGAAAGTCAGATGATGATGAAGGTCACCGCCGCCCCCGCCCCCCTGTCGAGGATCAGTTTGAGTGGTTCCGTCGTCTCCGCGGACGCGTGAAGGCGCTGGCTGTAATTAACGCGTGTTCCGGGATCTCGATAGACGTAATTACCGTTGACTATTGCAATTAATGCGCTAATACCGTACTGAAGCTAGTTCTACCGTCGTCTGGCTGGCAGTTAACGCTAATACCTACCGGAAAAGTAATTATTTCGCCCTTAGAAGCTGCTGCGACGATTTCAGGGCTCGAATATGCTTCCTCAATTACCGTGTTATTAAAGGAGGGAGAGGGAGAGAGAGAGATACAGAGAGAGACAGAGACAGACAGAGACAGACAGAGACAGACAGAGACAGACAGAGACAGACAGAGACAGACAGAGACAGCAACAGACATAGGCAGAGGCAGACAGAGACAGAAAAAACAAAAAAGCAGACAGAGACAGAGACAGAGACAGACAGAGACAGAAACAGAAAAAAACAGACAGACAGAGACAGAAAAAAACAGACAGAGACAGAAAAAAAACAGACAGAGACAGAGACAGAAAAAAACAGACAGACAGAGACAGAAAAAAAACAGACAGAGACAGAGACAGAAAAAAAACAGAGACAGAAAAAAACAGACGGAGACAGACAGAGACAGAAAAAAACAGACAGAGACAGAAAAAAACAGACAGACAGAAAAAAAACAGACAGACAGAAAAAAAACAGACAGACAGAAAAAAAACAGACAGACAGAAAAAAACAGACAGACAGAAAAAAACAGACAGACAGAAAAAAACAGACAGAGACAGAAAAAAAACAGACAGAGACAGAAAAAAACAGACAGACAGAAATAAAACAGACAGAGGCAGACAGACAGAGAGAGAGAGAGAGAGAGAGAGAGAGAGAGAGAGAGAGAGAGATAAAAGGAGTAGTTAACTTTCCTACGATGAACTTCGAGGAACATCAAGCACCAATATAATAATAATACACATAGTTGTTGTAGAATCGAGACAAGAATTCCCGCCGTCGAGGCAAGAATTTACCATTATTAACAACAACAACAACATTCGGCCATGTCTTGTTTCTTAGAGAAAGAAAAAACAATATAAGTTAATATTAAGACTTACCGCGACGAAATGAAGGAAGGTTGGAAAAGGTTATTCAGTAAATGCGCATCACTGGAGTCTTACCTGTAACAAAAGAAATTATAAGGTATTTTGTTTAAGAGCAGGCAACATCTGAAAGTTTGGTAAAAAATATATTCGGTAGAACAGAAAATTTTATTCTAAAAACCTTAATTGGTAGGAAGGAGAATAGAAATTAAGAAAAACAATAGGAAACTACTGCAGTAACACAGGACACTGCTTTCTGTTTTATGGTGGCAAAGATTAAAATGAGGGTGTCCTATTTTTTGAGGGAGACTTTGTTGCCACCTATAAAAGCGGACTGATTTTATTCCGCAGAGTATCTCGTCCCATTCATCCATTTAGTATCCTTAAATTTGTGGATTCATTCGAAACTTTGGAGACGTTGAGAATAATTTTTTTATCGGTACACAGAAATGAAAAATAATTGCCGATCGTTTTGCTAATACTTCATTTCCTCCGTTTAAAAATAGACCAAACGCTCAACAAAAATTTTAAAAATAAAATATGTCTATTATCCGACAAAATATTAATAGTAATTGCTTTGGAAATGTAGAAAAGGAGTGTTTCCTTTTTTGAGGGAGACGTTGTTGCCACCTATAAAAGCAGACTGATGTTACTCCGCTAAGTTTCTCGTCCCGTCGAATTAGTGTCCTTAAATTTGTGGATTGAGTCGAAACTTTGGAGACGTTCAGAATTATTTTTATCGGTACACAGAACTGAAAAATAATTGCCGATCATTTGCTAATACTTCATTTCCTCCGTTCAAAAGAAAATTTTTTTCTTCAGAAATGGACTAAACGCTCAACTTAAATTTTAAAAAATAAAATATGTCTATTATCCCACAAAATATTAATAGTAATGGCTTTGGAAATGTAGAAAATGAGGGATTCCTTTTTTGAGGGAGACGTTGTTGCCACCTATAGAAGTAGACTGACGTTATTCCGCTAAGTTTCTCGTCCCGTCGAATTAGTGTCCTTAAATTTGTGGATTGAGTCGAAACTTTGGAGACGTTCAGAATTATTTTTATCGGAACACAGAACTGAAACATAATTGCCGATCCTTTTGCTAATATTGCATTTCCTCCATTCAAAAAAAAAATTTTTTGCTTCAGAAATGGACTAAACGCTCAATTCAAATTTTAAAAAATAAAATAGGTCTATTATCTGACAAAATATTAATAGCAATGGCTTTGGAAATGTAGAAAATGAGGGATTCCTTTTTTGAGGGAGACGTTGTTGCCACCTATAAAAGCAGACTGATGTTACTCCGCGGAGTATCTCGTCCCATCCACCCTTTTAGTATCCTTAAATTTGTGGATTCATTCGAAACTTTGGAGACGTTGAGAATAATTTTTTTATCGGTACCCAGAAATGAAAAATAATTGCCGATCGTTTTGCTAATACTTCATTTCCTCCGTTCAAAATAATTTTTTTTTTTCGTTTCAGAAACGGACTGAACGCTCAACTTAAATTTTAAAAAATAAAATATGTCTATTATCCCACAAAATATTAATAACATTGGCTTTGGAAATGTAGAAAAGGAGGGTTTCCTTTTTTTGAGGGAGACTTTGTTGCCACCTATAAAAGCAGACTGATGTCTCGTCCCGTCCGTTTAATATCCTTAAATTTGTGGATTCATTCGAAACTTTGGAGACGTTGAGAATCCTTTTTTTTTATCGGTACACAGAAATGAAAAATAATTGCCAATCGTTTTGATAATACTTCATGACACAGATGGAAGATTTATTTACCACCGAAACGTCGTGGGTGGCAAAAATACAAACCTGACCCCGGGTGGAAGGACCAAAAACTACATTTACTCAGAAGATTCAGTGGGGAAAAACTCCTACGACATTCTAAAATATTAATGCGTATGGCTTTGAGAATATAGAAAAATATATATACTATCAAGTGTAATTATGGAAGATACTCGATTTTTTTAAAATTTTGAGAATAATTTTGTCTTTCTTTGTAGTTCAGATTCATCATCATAAACGCAAAAAAAAATTAAGTCTGAGATAGGTTTTTTTTTATTTTAGTTGCAAAGTTATACCCATTTTAATATAAAGTTATTTTCGTAAGCCGCGCACATCTGGCAACATGGCTTGAGCAGGATTACCGTCCCTCGTGTAATTTAGAAAGATTGCCCTGGACCAATCTTTCCAGGGCCCGACTTTACCAATAACTACAGAATAGTTCCAAAGATCGATGCCCGAGTTTCTCTCATGACACAAACACAACAACAAGAAAAAGAAGAAGGAGTAGAAGAAGAAGAAGAAGGAGAAGAAGAAGGAGAAGAAAAAACAAATAAGGCAACAATTTTTTTCTATATAGTTGCTTCGACGGTGACACGTGACTAGAATTTGTCTGCTCGTTCCTCTAGGAAATAAAAGTTAGATGAATGCTCTACACCTTTATTATGTTTGTGACGCTCACTATTGCTTAAAAAAATTGATTTATAACAATGGCTTTTTGGCAGATTAAGCTGCCGCCATATTTACCCTATTATTATAAAACTAATACATCATCAACTTAATAATAAATAACATTATCTGTACAGTGTACTTCGGGTAATTTAAAATCCTTATACTTTAAAAAAAAACATCGTCTGGTCTTATTTTTATCATTATTTCTTAAAATTATTTAGTCTTTTTTCTAACTGTACGCTTATTACGCAAAGGATAAATAATTTATAAAAAGTTCATTCAGAAAACTTGATGAATTTAAATTATTTGTGTTGTCAAAAATAGTCAGGTGTTATTTTATTATTTTTTCAATTTATTTATTTCTTATAATCATTTGTATTATCATGAATTAAAAGGCTAAATAACTTATACGAGTTTACGCCAGAAACCTGAATAAATTTTAAATCCTTGTATTCTGAAATACGTCATCCGGTCTTTTTATTTTTTTAAAATTATTTAGTCTTTTTTGAATAATTTAAAATCCTTGCGCTTTGAAATACGCCATCCGGTCTTTTTATTATTATTATTATTTTTAAAAAAATTATTTAGTCTTTTTATCAAACTGTAGGATTATGACAAATAGGCTAAGTAATTAATAAATAATTCATACAGAAAACTTGATAAATTTAAATTATTTGCGTTGTCAAAAATAGTCAGGTCTTATTTTATTATTACTTATTTATTTATTTTACTTATTTGTATTAACATGACGAAAAAGACTGAATAACTAATACGAATTTAGGCGTAAAACTTGAAAAATTTAAAATCCTTGTGTTCTCAAATACGTCATCAGGTCTTTTTATTATTATGTTTCTAAGATTATTTAGTCTTTTTATTATTATGTTTTTAAGATTATATAGTCTTTTTATTATTATGTTTTTAAGATTATTTAGTCTTTTTATTATTATGTTTTTAAGATTATTTAGTCTTTTTATTATTATGTTTTTAAGATTATTTAGTCTTTTTATTATTATGTTTTTAAGATTGTCTTTTTATTATACAGTAGTATTGCGACGGAAAGGCTAAATAGTTAATAAAATAACTCATACAGAATAACTTGATAAATTTAAATTATTTGCGTTGTCAAAAATAGTCAGGTCTTTATTTTATTATTTTTTCAAATTATTTATCTGTATGACGAAAAAGGCTAAATAACTAATACGAATTTACGCATGAAACATGAGTAATTTTAAAATCCTTGTACTCTCAAATACGTCATCCGGTCTTTTTATTATTTTTATAATTATTTAGTCTTTTTATGATACAGTAGAATTTTGACGGAAAGGCTAAATAATTTATAAAAATAATTCATGTAGAAAAACTTGATAAATTTAAATTATTTGCGTTGTCAAAAATAGTCAGGTCTTATTTTATTATTTTTTCATAAACTTATTTATTTCTTTTAATCATTTGCATTATCATGACTGTAAAGGCTAAACAACTTATATGAATTTCCGCATGAAACTAGAATAATTTAAAATCCTTGCGCTTTGAAATACGTCATCCAGTCTTTTTTATTATATATATTTTTAAATTATTTAGTCTTTTTATTAAACTGTAGAATTGTAACGGAGAGTTTATAAAAAAAAATTCATACAGAAAAACTTGATAAGTTTAAATTATTTGTGTTGTCCGAAATAGTCGGGTCTTATTTTATTATTTTTTCATAAACTTATTTATTTCTTTTAATCATTTGTATTATGATGAATTAAAAGGCTAAATAACGTATATGAATTTACGCATGGAACTTGAATAATTTAAGATCCTTGTGTACTGAAATACGTCATCCAGTCTTTTTATTATTATTTATTATAATTATTTAGTCTTTTTATCAAACTGTAGGATTGTGACGGAAAGGCTAAATAATTTATAAAAAAAATTCATACAGAAAAACTTGAAAGATTTAAATTATTTGCTTTTTTCAAACATAGTCAGGTCTTATTTTATGATTTTTTATTTGAGGACTTCATAAGGTCCCGATATGTAATGCGGTTGGTTGACTTATTCAATTAAAATTTTAAGTGTCTTACGGGTTAAAAGATTAGCTTATTTAAAACAGTAAATTACGTTCTGCTAGAGTCATTAGAAAAACAGAAATTGGAACCGGAGCCACTTTAATACGTGTGGGGGGTGGGGGTGGGTTTTTTTTGGGGGGGGGGGAGGAGGAGAAGGGGCGGGAGCGGGGCCAACTTAATCTGTTAATTAATTATATATTCTATTAGTGTTTGTCCTGACATGGAGCAAGTTTAAGGAGGGTAGAGATTAAGTAACTTCCCCCGCCCTCCCCCACTCCTAACCCCCTGGACTGAGTGAGTGAGATGACGTCATGGAGGGCGATGGAATGCATACGAGATGCGGCGCCGCTTATTATTTCAGCGACGGGAAGGATGAACTAACTTTGTGTGACACAACCTCGTCCGTCCTTTCAGCAATGGTGTGAAAGGGTAGGGGGAGGAAAGGAAAAGAAGAAAACAACCCCCCTCCTGTGTCAGGGGCTGGCAATCTGTGGCGCAGCAGCTGCAGCAGAAGAAGAAGAAGGAAAAAAATAAATAATCGAGGGACCCGGGATTAGTTAGGTGACGTGTTGCTGCCCTCTTTCTACCTTGCGGCGCAGTTAGGGGAGGGAGAGGGAGGGAAGGAAGGGAGGAGGTGAAAAAAAGAGATAAATCCCGGGTAAATGACCGCCGCCGCTGTCTGGCTTTTGCGAGCGACAACGGATAACGAACGAGGACTGATGGATTATCCGATAACGTGTGTGGCGCGTCGACTCTCTGCCAAACTAATTAAGTAGGGGTGAAGGGGGTGGGGGTGGCTTACGTCCTCCCTCCCTCCCCCCACCCTCGCGCGTCGAGGGGACAATAAAAAAAATTAATAAATTATTAACAAGTCTTGCGCCGTTCAGCGACCTTCTGTCATTCATTCAAAACAACCCTGGCAGATTTTTCAACGCCAACTTAACTCCATTTTTAAAAAATAACCGTTTAGTAAGTAGAACAGATTAACTATACCGTGAATGTTTAAAAAAAATTGAAAATACTGTAAAATATATATATTGTAGCGCGTATAGAAACTCCTCCCGCCCTAATTTCAATTCAAAATTTTCTAATTTTTCATCGATAATACATTCAGATAGGGGAAAGAGACGGAGGAAATCCCTGGATCAGGGAGTCGCCAAGATGTCGCCAACTGCGTCACTCTCAGAGTAGAATAGAATAGCCCTGAGGTTGAAGCCTCACACCGTGGCCATTTGAACTGACCTACGTTATTGTGATTTTTTTTCATTTTTTCGCAGAATGAAATTTTAATTTAATGATATGTAAATAATAATTTTTTTAAAAAAGCATTTTATATTTTTGCTTTTTGGCGAAAAAAAATACTGAAAATTAAAAAGTCGGGCGAACTATACCGTGAATGTTTAAAAATATTAAAATACTGTAAAGATATATTGTAGAGCGTATAGAAACTCCTCCCGCCCTAATTTCAATTCAAAATTTTTTTTTTTTTCATCGACAAGACATTCAGATAGGGGGAAGAGACGGAGGAAATCCCTGGATCAGGGAGTCGCCAAGATGTCGCCAACTGACGTCACTCTCAGAGTAGAATA